>JBAMJV010004769.1:0-238391 GCA_037951105.1 Echinarachnius parma | reverse complement strand
TATGACGTCATTATGATGTGATTTCAAGACTAGTTTTTGCCATCATTTAATGTCGTATGGACGACCTTTTTACAACGTCATTGTGACGTCTTTCAAAGACCATTTTTCCAATGCTTTTTCGTCATATTAAGAATGTAAAAACGACGTCATTATCACGTCATTAAAAGATAATTTTTAAGTATTTATTTTGTAGTATAAAAGGCTTTATAATGACGTCTTTATAATGTCTTTGAAAGGACCATTTTTGCCATTAAGGTTTGTGTCGTACGCACGACAATATTAATACGTCATTATGACGTCTTTACAAGACTAGTTTTTGCCATCATTTTTTGTCGTATGAACGACCTCATTACGTCATTGTGACGTCTTTTAAAAAACATTTTTTCCAATTATTTTTTGTCGTATAGACGACGTTATTACAACGTGATTATGACGTCTTTCAAAGACATTTAAACAATTATTTTTGGCGTATGGACGACCTTTTTATGACGTCAATAAGACGTCTTTATGTCGTCTAAATGGCGTAATTTATGGTACAAATTGACGTCTTCAAGACGCCTTTTCGGAAAAAGATACGTCATTATCACGTCAAAATATGACGTCTATATGACGGTAAACGCGGGTGCAAAATCTTCACTTTTTGACGTGAATTTATGACGTCTTTAAGACGACGTAAACGACGTGAAAATCACGTCAAATCAATACGTAAAAATCACGTCTTATATTGACCAATAAGACGTCTTTATGTCGTCTAAATAACGTAATTAATGAACAAATTGACGACTTAAAGACGTCATAAAGACGCCTTTTTGGATAAAAATAGGTCATTATCACGTCAAAATATGACGTCTATATCACGGTAAACGCGGGTGCAAAATCTTCACTTTTTGACGTGAATTTACGACGTTTTAAAGACGACGTACACAAGGTGAAAATCACGTCAAATCCAGACGTAAAAATCCCGTCTTATATTGACCAATAAGACGTCTTTATGTCGTCTTAATAACGTAATTAATGGAACAAATTGACGACTTAAAGACGTCATAAAGACGCCTTTTCGGATAAAAATACGTCATTATCACGTCAAAATATGACGTCTATATCACGGTAAACGCGGGTGCAAAATCTTCACTTTTTGACGTGAATTTACGACGTCTTAAAGACGACGTACACAAGGTGGAAATGACGTCAAATCCAGACGTAAAAAGCACGTCTTATATTGACCAATAAGACGTCTTTATGTCGTCTAAATGGCGTAATTTATGGTACAAATTGACGTCTTCAAGACGTCGTAAGACTCTTGGGGGAGCTCCCCTCCGAGATGCACCGAGCCTGGGGGGGGCGCGCCGAATCTCTTGGGGGAGCTCCCCTCCGAGATGCACCGAGCCTGGGGGGGCGCGCCGAATCTCTTGGGGGAGCTCCCCTCCGAGATGCACCGAGCCTGGGGGGGCGCGCCGAATCTCTTGGGGGAGCTCCCCTCCGAGATGCACCGAGCCTGGGGGGGCGCGCCGAATCTCTTGGGGGAGCTCCCCTCCGAGATGCACCGAGCCTGGGGGGGCGCGCCGAATCTCTTGGGGGAGCTCCCCTCCGAGATGCACCGAGCCTGGGGGGGCGCGCCGAATCTCTTGGGGGAGCTCCCCTCCGAGATGCACCGAGCCTGGGGGGGCGCGCCGAATCTCTTGGGGGAGCTCCCCTCCGAGATGCACCGAGCCTGGGGGGGCGCGCCGAATCTCTTGGGGGAGCTCCCCTCCGAGATGCACCGAGCCTGGGGGGGCGCGCCGAATCTCTTGGGGGAGCTCCCCTCCGAGATGCACCGAGCCTGGGGGGGCGCGCCGAATCTCTTGGGGGAGCTCCCCTCCGAGATGCACCGAGCCTGGGGGGATGCACCGAGCCTGGGGGGGCGCGCCGAATCTCTTGGGGGAGCTCCCCTCCGAGATGCACCGAGCCTGGGGGGGCGCGCTGAATCTCTTGGGGGAGCTCCCCTCCGAGATGCACCGAGCCTGGGGGGGCGCGCTGAATCTCTTGGGGGAGCTCCCCTCCGAGATGCACCGAGCCTGGGGGGGCGCGCTGAATCTCTTGGGGGAGCTCCCCTCCGAGATGCACCGAGCCTGGGGGGGCGCGCTGAATCTCTTGGGGGAGCTCCCCTCCGAGATGCACCGAGCCTGGGGGGGCGCGCTGAATCTCTTGGGGGAGCTCCCCTCCGAGATGCACCGAGCCTGGGGGGGCGCGCTGAATCTCTTGGGGGAGCTCCCCTCCGAGATGCACCGAGCCTGGGGGGGCGCGCTGAATCTCTTGGGGGAGCTCCCCTCCGAGATGCACCGAGCCTGGGGGGGCGCGCTGAATCTCTTGGGGGAGCTCCCCTCCGAGATGCACCGAGCCTGGGGGGGCGCGCTGAATCTCTTGGGGGAGCTCCCCTCCGAGATGCACCGAGCCTGGGGGGGCGCGCTGAATCTCTTGGGGGAGCTCCCCTCCGAGATGCACCGAGCCTGGGGGGGCGCGCTGAATCTCTTGGGGGAGCTCCCCTCCGAGATGCACCGAGCCTTGGGGGGGCGCGCTGAATCTCTTGGGGGAGCTCCCCTCCGAGATGCACCGAGCCTGGGGGGGCGCGCTGAATCTCTTGGGGGAGCTCCCCTCCGAGATGCACCGAGCCTGGGGGGGCGCGCTGAATCTCTTGGGGGAGCTCCCCTCCGAGATGCACCGAGCCTGGGGGGGCGCGCTGAATCTCTTGGGGGAGCTCCCCTCCGAGATGCACCGAGCCTGGGGGGCGCGCTGAATCTCTTGGGGGAGCTCCCCTCCGAGATGCACCGAGCCTGGGGGGGCGCGCTGAATCTCTTGGGGGAGCTCCCCTCCGAGATGCACCGAGCCTGGGGGGGCGCGCTGAATCTCTTGGGGGAGCTCCCCTCCGAGATGCACCGAGCCTGGGGGGGCACGCTGAATCTCTTGGGGGAGCTCCCCTCCGAGATGCACCGAGCCTGGGGGGGCGCGCTGAATCTCTTGGGGGAGCTCCCCTCCGAGATGCACCGAGCCTGGGGGGGGCGCGCTGAATCTCTTGGGGGAGCTCCCCTCCGAGATGCACCGAGCCTGGGGGTGCGCGCTGAATCTCTTGGGGGAGCTCCCCTCCGAGATGCACCGAGCCTGGGGGGGCGCGCTGAATCTCTTGGGGGAGCTCCCCTCCGAGATGCACCGAGCCTGGGGGGGCGCGCTGAATCTCTTGGGGGAGCTCCCCTCCGAGATGCACCGAGCCTGGGGGGGCGCGCTGAATCTCTTGGGGGAGCTCCCCTCCGAGATGCACCGAGCCTGGGGGGGCGCGCTGAATCTCTTGGGGGAGCTCCCCTCCGAGATGCACCGAGCCTGGGGGGGCGCGCTGAATCTCTTGGGGGAGCTCCCCTCCGAGATGCACCGAGCCTGGGGGGGCGCGCTGAATCTCTTGGGGGAGCTCCCCTCCGAGATGAAAGTCCGTTTTTGCAATTAAGGTTTGTGTCCTACGGACAACATTATTAAGACGTCATTTTGACGTCTTTTCAAGACTATTGTTTGCCATCATTTTTTGTCGTATGGACGACCACTTTACGACGTCATTTTGAAGTCTTTTCAAGACTAGTTTTTTTGCCATCATTTTTTGTCGTATGGACGAACTTTTTCCTACGTCATGTTGACGTCTTTCAAAGACCATTTTTTCACTATTTATTTTGTCATAAAAAAGTCTTAAATTTTACGTCTTCATGATGTCTTTTAAAGACTATTTTTGCCATTATGGTTAGTGTCGTACGACGACGTTAATATGACGTCATTATGATGTGATTTCAAGACTAGTTTTTGCCATCATTTAATGTCGTATGGACGACCTTTTTACAACGTCATTGTGACGTCTTTCAAAGACCATTTTTCCAATGCTTTTTCGTCATATTAAGAATGTAAAAACGACGTCATTATCACGTCATTAAAAGATAATTTTTAAGTATTTATTTTGTAGTATAAAAGGCTTTATAATGACGTCTTTATAATGTCTTTGAAAGGACCATTTTTGCCATTAAGGTTTGTGTCGTACGCACGACAAAATTAATACGTCATTATGACGTCTTTACAAGACTAGTTTTTGCCATCATTTTTTGTCGTATGAACGACCTCATTACGTCATTGTGACGTCTTTTAAAAAACATTTTTTCCAATTATTTTTTGTCGTATAGACGACGTTATTACAACGTGATTATGACGTCTTACAAAGACATTTAAACAATTATTTTTGGCGTATGGACGACCTTTTTATGACGTCAATAAGACGTCTTTATGTCGTCTAAATGGCGTAATTTATGGTACAAATTGACGTCTTCAAGACGCCTTTTCGGAAAAAGATACGTCATTATCACGTCAAAATATGACGTCTATATGACGGTAAACGCGGGTGCAAAATCTTCACTTTTTGACGTGAATTTATGACGTCTTTAAGACGACGTAAACGACGTGAAAATCACGTCAAATCAGTACGTAAAAATCACGTCTTATATTGACCAATAAGACGTCTTTATGTCGTCTAAATAACGTAATTAATGAACAAATTGACGACTTAAAGACGTCATAAAGACGCCTTTTTGGATAAAAATAGGTCATTATCACGTCAAAATATGACGTCTATATCACGGTAAACGCGGGTGCAAAATCTTCACTTTTTGACGTGAA
Source organism: Echinarachnius parma (assembly GCA_037951105.1). Taxonomy (NCBI): domain Eukaryota; kingdom Metazoa; phylum Echinodermata; class Echinoidea; order Clypeasteroida; family Echinarachniidae; genus Echinarachnius; species Echinarachnius parma. The sequence continues at coordinate 233,714 of JBAMJV010004769.1, read as the reverse complement.
TTTACGACGTTTTAAAGACGACGTACACAAGGTGAAAATCACGTCAAATCCAGACGTAAAAATCCCGTCTTATATTGACCAATAAGACGTCTTTATGTCGTCTTAATAACGTAATTAATGGAACAAATTGACGACTTAAAGACGTCATAAAGACGCCTTTTCGGATAAAAATACGTCATTATCACGTCAAAATATGACGTCTATATCACGGTAAACGCGGGTGCAAAATCTTCACTTTTTGACGTGAATTTACGACGTCTTAAAGACGACGTACACAAGGTGGAAATGACGTCAAATCCAGACGTAAAAAGCACGTCTTATATTGACCAATAAGACGTCTTTATGTCGTCTAAATGGCGTAATTTATGGTACAAATTGACGTCTTCAAGACGTCGTAAGACTCTTGGGGGAGCTCCCCTCCGAGATGCACCGAGCCTGGGGGGGGGCGCGCCGAATCTCTTGGGGGAGCTCCCCTCCGAGATGCACCGAGCCTGGGGGGGCGCGCCGAATCTCTTGGGGGAGCTCCCCTCCGAGATGCACCGAGCCTGGGGGGGCGCGCCGAATCTCTTGGGGGAGCTCCCCTCCGAGATGCACCGAGCCTGGGGGGGGCGCGCCGAATCTCTTGGGGGAGCTCCCCTCCGAGATGCACCGAGCCTGGGGGGGCGCGCCGAATCTCTTGGGGGAGCTCCCCTCCGAGATGCACCGAGCCTGGGGGGGCGCGCCGAATCTCTTGGGGGAGCTCCCCTCCGAGATGCACCGAGCCTGGGGGGGCGCGCCGAATCTCTTGGGGGAGCTCCCCTCCGAGATGCACCGAGCCTGGGGGGGCGCGCCGAATCTCTTGGGGGAGCTCCCCTCCGAGATGCACCGAGCCTGGGGGGGCGCGCCGAATCTCTTGGGGGAGCTCCCCTCCGAGATGCACCGAGCCTGGGGGGGCGCGCCGAATCTCTTGGGGGAGCTCCCCTCCGAGATGCACCGAGCCTGGGGGGGCGCGCCGAATCTCTTGGGGGAGCTCCCCTCCGAGATGCACCGAGCCTGGGGGGGGGCGCGCCGAATCTCTTGGGGGAGCTCCCCTCCGAGATGCACCGAGCCTGGGGGGGGGCGCGCCGAATCTCTTGGGGGAGCTCCCCTCCGAGATGCACCGAGCCTGGGGGGGGGCGCGCCGAATCTCTTGGGGGAGCTCCCCTCCGAGATGCACCGAGCCTGGGGGGGCGCGCCGAATCTCTTGGGGGAGCTCCCCTCCGAGATGCACCGAGCCTGGGGGGGCGCGCCGAATCTCTTGGGGGAGCTCCCCTCCGAGATGCACCGAGCCTGGGGGGGCGCGCCGAATCTCTTGGGGGAGCTCCCCTCCGAGATGCACCGAGCCTGGGGGGGCGCGCCGAATCTCTTGGGGGAGCTCCCCTCCGAGATGCACCGAGCCTGGGGGGGGCGCGCCGAATCTCTTGGGGGAGCTCCCCTCCGAGATGCACCGAGCCTGGGGGGGCGCGCCGAATCTCTTGGGGGAGCTCCCCTCCGAGATGCACCGAGCCTGGGGGGGCGCGCCGAATCTCTTGGGGGAGCTCCCCTCCGAGATGCACCGAGCCTGGGGGGGGCGCGCCGAATCTCTTGGGGGAGCTCCCCTCCGAGATGCACCGAGCCTGGGGGGGCGCGCCGAATCTCTTGGGGGAGCTCCCCTCCGAGATGCACCGAGCCTGGGGGGGGGCGCGCCGAATCTCTTGGGGGAGCTCCCCTCCGAGATGCACCGAGCCTGGGGGGGGCGCGCCGAATCTCTTGGGGGAGCTCCCCTCCGAGATGCACCGAGCCTGGGGGGGCGCGCCGAATCTCTTTATAATTAATAATGTAAAAATCGCTTCAAAATATGACGTCAATACGACGTCTTTTCGTCATAAAAAGACGTCGTTAGCACGTCAAAATATGACGTCTATATGTCGTGAAACGCGGGTGCAAAATCTTCATTTTGTGACGTGAATTTATGACGTCTTTAAGACGACGTACACGACTTGAAAATCACGTCAAATCAATACGTAAAAATCACGTCTTATATTGACCAATAAGACGTCTTTATGTCGTCTTAATAACGTAATTAATGGTACAAATTGACGACTTAAAGACGTCATAAAGACGCCTTTTCGGAAAAAAATACGTCAATATCACGTCAAAATATGACGTCGATATCACGGTAAACGCGGGTGCAAAATCTTCACTTTTTGACGTTAATTTACGACGTCTTAAAGACGACGTACACAAGGTGAAAATCACGTCAAATCCAGACGTAAAAATCACGTCTTATTTTGACCAATACGACATCTTTATGTCGTCTTAATAACGTAATTAATGGTACAAATTGACGACTTAAAGACGTCATAAAGACGCCTTTTCGGAAAAAAATATGTCAATATCACGTCAAAATATGACGTCGATATCACGGTAAACGCGGGTGCAAAATCTTCACTTTTTGACGTTAATTTAAGACGTCGTTAAGACGACGTACCCGACGTAAAATGACGTAAATTTGACGTCATTTTTACCAGTGTCTGCTATCAGGGCTGGGGGGGCGCGCTGAATCTCTTGGGGGAGCTCCCCTCCGAGATGCACCGAGCCTGGGGGGGCGCGCTGAATCTCTTGGGGGAGCTCCCCTCCGAGATGCACCGAGCCTGGGGGGGCGCGCTGAATCTCTTGGGGGAGCTCCCCTCCGAGATGCACCGAGCCTGGGGGGGCGCGCTGAATCTCTTGGGGGAGCTCCCCTCCGAGATGCACCGAGCCTGGGGGGGCGCGCTGAATCTCTTGGGGGAGCTCCCCTCCGAGATGCACCGAGCCTGGGGGGGCGCGCTGAATCTCTTGGGGGAGCTCCCCTCCGAGATGCACCGAGCCTGGGGGGGCGCGCTGAATCTCTTGGGGGAGCTCCCCTCCGAGATGCACCGAGCCTGGGGGGGCGCGCTGAATCTCTTGGGGGAGCTCCCCTCCGAGATGCACCGAGCCTGGGGGGGCGCGCTGAATCTCTTGGGGGAGCTCCCCTCCGAGATGCACCGAGCCTGGGGGGGCGCGCTGAATCTCTTGGGGGAGCTCCCCTCCGAGATGCACCGAGCCTGGGGGGGCGCGCTGAATCTCTTGGGGGAGCTCCCCTCCGAGATGCACCAAGCCTGGGGGGGCGCGCTGAATCTCTTGGGGGAGCTCCCCTCCGAGATGCACCGAGCCTGGGGGGGGCGCGCTGAATCTCTTGGGGGAGCTCCCCTCCGAGATGCACCGAGCCTGGGGGGGCGCGCTGAATCTCTTGGGGGAGCTCCCCTCCGAGATGCACCGAGCCTGGGGGGGCGCGCTGAATCTCTTGGGGGAGCTCCCCTCCGAGATGCACCGAGCCTGGGGGGGCGCGCTGAATCTCTTGGGGGAGCTCCCCTCCGAGATGCACCGAGCCTGGGGGGGCGCGCTGAATCTCTTGGGGGAGCTCCCCTCCGAGATGCACCGAGCCTGGGGGGGCGCGCTGAATCTCTTGGGGGAGCTCCCCTCCGAGATGCACCGAGCCTGGGGGGGCGCGCTGAATCTCTTGGGGGAGCTCCCCTCCGAGATGCACCGAGCCTGGGGGGGCGCGCTGAATCTCTTGGGGGAGCTCCCCTCCGAGATGCACCGAGCCTGGGGGGGCGCGCTGAATCTCTTGGGGGAGCTCCCCTCCGAGATGCACCGAGCCTGGGGGGGGCGCGCTGAATCTCTTGGGGGAGCTCCCCTCCGAGATGCACCGAGCCTGGGGGGGCGCGCTGAATCTCTTGGGGGAGCTCCCCTCCGACATGCACCGAGCCTGGGGGGGCGCGCTGAATCTCTTGGGGGAGCTCCCCTCCGAGATGCACCGAGCCTGGGGGGGCGCGCTGAATCTCTTGGGGGAGCTCCCCTCCGAGATGCACCGAGCCTGGGGGGGCGCGCTGAATCTCTTGGGGGAGCTCCCCTCCGAGATGCACCGAGCCTGGGGGGGCGCGCTGAATCTCTTGGGGGAGCTCCCCTCCGAGATGCACCGAGCCTGGGGGGGCGCGCCGAATCTCTTGGGGGAGCTCCCCTCCGAGATGCACCGAGCCTGGGGGGGGCGCGCCGAATCTCTTGGGGGAGCTCCCCTCCGAGATGCACCGAGCCTGGGGGGGCGCGCCGAATCTCTTGGGGGAGCTCCCCTCCGAGATGCACCGAGCCTGGGGGGGCGCGCTGAATCTCTTGGGGGAGCTCCCCTCCGAGATGCACCGAGCCTGGGGGGGCGCGCTGAATCTCTTGGGGGAGCTCCCCTCCGAGATGCACCGAGCCTGGGGGGGCGCGCTGAATCTCTTGGGGGAGCTCCCCTCCGAGATGCACCGAGCCTGGGGGGGCGCGCTGAATCTCTTGGGGGAGCTCCCCTCCGAGATGCACCCCTGATAGCAGACTGACGTCTTTATGACGTCTTAATTTGGTCGTAAACTGGTAAACACGTCATATGTCGTACAAACGATCAGAATACGACGTCATTATGACGTATTTTAAAGACCATTTTTGACATGATGACTTATGTCGTATAAAAGTCGTAAAATTGACGTCATTATAACATCTTTAAACGACCAATTTTCCACTATTTATTTTTGTCGTAGGAAAGACGTAAAAACGATGTCATTATAACGTCGTTCAAAGACCATTTTTAAGAATGTATTATTGTCGTATAGAAGACATGATAACGACGTCTGTATAATGTCGTTTAAAACCATTTTTGCCATACGGGTTTATGTCGTATCAATAACGCTATAAAGGCGTAAGTTTGACGTCTTTTCAAGACCAATTTTTTGCCATCATTTTTTGTCGTATGGACGCCCTTTTTACGACGTTAATGTGACGTATTTCAAAGACCATATTCCAATTGTTTTTTGTCGTATGGAAGGACGTAAAAATTACGTTAATATTACGTCATTTAAAGATCACTTTTTCAGTATTTATTTTTGTCGTATAGAAGACGTAACAACGACGTCTTTATGATGTCTTTGAAAGACTATTTTGCCATCATTTTTTGTCGTATGGACGACCACTTTACGACGTCATTTTGAAGTCTTTTCAAGACTAGTTTTTTGCCATCATTTTTTGTCGTATGGACGACCTTTTTACTACGTCATTTTGACGTCTTTCAAAGACCATTTTTTTCACTATTTATTTTGTCATAAAAACGTCTAAAAACGACGTCATTATCACGTTATTAAAAGATTATTTTTAAGTATTTATTTTGTAGTATAAAATACGTTATAACGACGTCTTTATGATGTCTTTGAAAGTCCATTTTTGCAATTAAGGTTTGTGTCCTACGGACAACATTATTAAGACGTCATTTTGACGTCTTTTCAAGACTATTGTTTGCCATCATTTTTTGTCGTATGGACGATCACTTTACGACGTCATTTTGAAGTCTTTTCAAGACTATTTTTTTTGCCATCATTTTTTGTCGTATGGACGAACTTTTTACTACGTCATGTTGACGTCTTTCAAAGACCATTTTTTCACTATTTATTTTGTCATAAAAAAGTCTTAAAATTGACGTCTTCATGATGTCTTTTAAAGACTATTTTTGCCATTATGGTTAGTGTCGTACGACGACGTTAATATGACGTCATTATGATGTGTTTTCAAGACTAGTTTTTGCCATCATTTAATGTCGTATGGACGACCTTTTTACAACGTCATTGTGACGTCTTTCAAAGACCATTTTTCCAATGCTTTTTCGTCATATTAAGAATGTAAAAACGACGTCATTATCACGTCATTAAAAGATAATTTTTAAGTATTTATTTTGTAGTATAAAAGGCTTTATAATGACGTCTTTATAATGTCTTTGAAAGGACCATTTTTGCCATTAAGGTTTGTGTCGTACGCACGACAATATCAAGACGTCATTATGACGTCTTTACAAGACTAGTTTTTGCCATCATTTTTTGTCGTATGAACGACCTCATTACGTCATTGTGACGTCTTTTAAAAAACATTTTTTCCAATTATTTTTTGTCGTATAGACGACGTTATTACAACGTGATTATGACGTCTTTCAAAGACATTTAAACAATTATTTTTGGCGTATGGACGACCTTTTTATGACGTCAATAAGACGTCTTTATGTCGTCTAAATGGCGTAATTTATGGTACAAATTGACGTCTTCAAGACGTCTTCAAGACGCCTTTTCGGAAAAAGATACGTCATTATCACGTCAAAATATGACGTCTATATGACGGTAAACGCGGGTGCAAAATCTTCACTTTTTGACGTGAATTTACGACGTCTTAAAGACGACGTACACAAGGTGGAAATGACGTCAAATCCAGACGTAAAAATCGCGTCTTCTATTGACCAATAAGACGTCTTTATGTTGTCTAAATGGCGTAATTTATGGTACAAATTGACGTCTTCAAGACGTCGTAAAGACGCCTTTTCGGAAAAAGATACGTCATTATCACGTCAAAATATGACGTCTATATCACGGTAAACGCGGGTGCAAAATCTTCACTTTTTGACGTGAATTTACGACGTCTTAAAGACGACGTACACAAGGTGAAAATCACGTCAAATCCAGACGTAAAAATCACGTCTTATATTGACCAATAAGACGTCTTTATGTCGTCTTAATAACGTAATTAATGGAACAAATTGACGACTTAAAGACGTCATAAAGACCCCTTTTCGGATAAAAATACGTCATTATCACGTCAAAATATGACGTCTATATCACGGTAAACGCGGGTGCAAAATCTTCACTTTTTGACGTGAATTTACGACGTCTTAAAGACGACGTACACAAGGTGGAAATGACGTCAAATCCAGACGTAAAAAGCACGTCTTATATTGACCAATAAGACGTCTTTATGTCGTCTAAATGGCGTAATTTATGGTACAAATTGACGTCTTAAAGACGTTGTAAAGACGCCTTTTCGGGGAAAAATACGTCATTATCACGTCAAAATATGACGTCTAAATGACGGTAAACGCGGGTGCAAAATCTTCACTTTTTGACGTGAATTTACGACGTCTTAAAGACGACGTACATAAGGTGGAAATGACGTCAAATCCAGACGTAAAAATCACGTCTTATATTGACCAATAAGACGTCTTTATGTCGTCTAAATGGCGTAATTTATGGTACAAATTGACGTCTTCAAGACGTCGTAAAGACGCCTTTTCGGAAAAAAAAAATGTCATTTTCACGTCAAAATATGACGTCTATATGACGGTAAACGCGGGTGCAAAATCTTCACTTTTTGACGTGAATTTAAGACGTCTTTAAGACGACGTGCACGACGAAAAACGACGTAAATTTGACGTCATTTTTACCAGTGTTTGCTATCAGGGATTCATTATTGGCTGTAGGCCATGTTGTTGGATCATACATAAGCCATATATGGTTTATGTTGGAACTGTGTATGACACTAAATACAATATTTATGTGGGAGTTGTGCATATTTATTAGTGCGTCAATTATTTGCTTTCTTCGTGAAAAATATATCAAATCATAACACGCTTTCCCAGATGCAGTTAATCTTAAGCCCGAATTTCCTATCTAGGTATGCACCAGATTGCACAATTTCAAATTCATAAATGCAAAATCTTTCTTACCGTGGGAGCAGGATACCCCTCCCAAACCCTCCCCCTCCCTCCCTGCCCCAGCCCTCAGGCGCTTCGCTCCATCGGGACTCATTATTGGCAGTGTGTTGTTGGATCATACATAATGTTGCATAATTATGGTTTATGTTGTGTTGTGTGTGTGTGTTTTGGGGTACATATTTATTAGTGTGTCAATTATTTGTTTTCTACGTGAAAAATATATTAAAACTTTCTGGTCGATCAAATCATATCACGCTTTCCCAAATACAGCCGAATTTCCTATCTAGGTATGCATCAGATTGCACAATTTCAAGTCCCAAAATGCAAAAACTCCCTACCGTGGGAGGGGGGACACCCCCTCCCACACCCTCCCCCCCGCTCAGTCGCTTCGCTCCCTCGCAATGTCTCACTCTCACCTCTGGCTCAAACTTGGCAACCCAGAGTGTGGTTGGGCATGAGCCCCTATACACACCAAAATTGTGAGCCCCCTTGGGGTTTTGCCCCCCCCCCCAATCCAAAACTGCTTCCGGCGCGCCTGCCTCTGACCTAATAAAACAAATATGCAATTTAGCTGATTATCTGTATAATGCTAATTCTACAACAAATTTTCAAGGTTGCCAAGGTAACATTGCTAAATTATCTAAAGAAACCTTTAAGCACATGAGAAAAAACAAACAAATATTGGACTGTCTACAACCTATTATCGCCTACAGGAATAATTCATCATCGATTATAAACGATAGTATCAAAGTGGAAATAACCCAATGATGCCAGGGTGGTAATATTGCTAGATTTCCTAAAGAATCCCTTTAGAACATGAGTAAAAACAAACAAACAAATATTGGACTTATGAACGTCTACAACATAATAGGATCGCCTACAGAAATAATTCATGATCGATTATAAACGATCGTATCAAAGTGGAAATAACCCAATGATCCCAAGGTGGTAATATTGCTAAATTTTCTAAAGAAACCTTTTAGAACATGAATAACAAAAGAAAATACAGTAGGACTTATGATTAACGTCTTCAGGTCTAATGGATACAGGATTCATTCATGATCGATTATAAACAATCGCATTAGAGTGCAAAGTAAAATTCCAATTTTTATAACTATTTACATTGAAAACATTGTTATTATGATCTTGTTTTTTCAGATATTAAAACTAATATAAATACCAACCTGTTTTTAATATTTTCAACATGATTTGCAAATTAATTATTTAGGCATCAACTCTTTGAAATACTAAACAGTCAATACTAACCATTTAAATCTCACATACTAAGAAGCGGGATATATATACGGAACCTATACGACAACTGATCAGTAAGATGTTAGACGTAGGTTATAGGATAGGATAGGATAGGTTTAGGATTTAGGAATAGGATAGGATTATGTGTTACTTGTTATAAAACTGTTGACTGTGGAATATACTACAAGACATAACCATCTCAATTTTTTAATTTTTAATAATGTAAAAATCGCTTCAAAATATGACGTCAATACGACGTCTTTTCGTCATAAAAAGACGTCGTTAGCACGTCAAAATATGACGTCTATATGTCGTGAAACGCGGGTGCAAAATCTTCATTTTTTGACGTGAATTTATGACGTCTTTAAGACGACGTACACGACTTGAAAATCACGTCAAATCAATACGTAAAAATCACGTCTTATATTGACCAATAAGACGTCTTTATGTCGTCTTAATAACGTAATTAATGGTACAAATTGACGACTTAAAGACGTCTTAAAGACGCCTTTTCGGAAAAAAAATACGTCAATATCACGTCAAAATATGACGTCGATATCACGGTAAACGCGGGTGCAAAATCTTCACTTTTTGACGTTAATTTACGACGTCTTAAAGACGACGTACACAAGGTGAAAATCACGTCAAATCCAGACGTAAAAATTACGTCTTATTTTGACCAATACGACGTCTTTATGTCGTCTTAATAACGTAATTAATGGTACAAATTGACGACTTAAAGACGTCATAAAGACGCCTTTTCGGAAAAAAATACGTCAATATCACGTCAAAATATGACGTCGATATCACGGTAAACGCGGGTGCAAAATCTTCACTTTTTGACGTTAATTTAAGACGTCGTTAAGACGACGTACCCGACGTAAAATGACGTAAATTTGACGTAATTTTTACCAGTGTCTGCTATCAGGGACCGAGCCTGGGGGGGCGCGCTGAATCTCTTGGGGGAGCTCCCCTCCGAAATGCACCGAGCCTGGGGGGGCGCGCTGAATCTCTTGGGGGAGCTCCCCTCCGAGATGCACCGAGCCTGGGGGGGCGCGCTGAATCTCTTGGGGGAGCTCCCCTCCGAGATGCACCGAGCCTGGGGGGGGCGCGCTGAATCTCTTGGGGGAGCTCCCCTCCGAGATGCACCGAGCCTGGGGGGGCGCGCTGAATCTCTTGGGGGAGCTCCCCTCCGAGATGCACCGAGCCTGGGGGGGCGCGCTGAATCTCTTGGGGGAGCTCCCCTCCGAGATGCACCGAGCCTGGGGGGGCGCGCTGAATCTCTTGGGGGAGCTCCCCTCCGAGATGCACCGAGCCTGGGGGGGCGCGCTGAATCTCTTGGGGGAGCTCCCCTCCGAGATGCACCGAGCCTGGGAGGGCGCGCTGAATCTCTTGGGGGAGCTCCCCTCCGAGATGCACCGAGCCTGGGGGGGGCGCGCTGAATCTCTTGGGGGAGCTCCCCTCCGAGATGCACCGAGCCTGGGGGGGCGCGCTGAATCTCTTGGGGGAGCTCCCCTCCGAGATGCACCGAGCCTGGGGGGGCGCGCTGAATCTCTTGGGGGAGCTCCCCTCCGAGATGCACCGAGCCTGGGGGGGCGCGCTGAATCTCTTGGGGGAGCTCCCCTCCGAGATGCACCGAGCCTGGGGGGGGCGCGCTGAATCTCTTGGGGGAGCTCCCCTCCGTGATGCACCGAGCCTGGGGGGGCGCGCTGAATCTCTTGGGGGGAGCTCCCCTCCGAGATGCACCGAGCCTGGGGGGGCGCGCTGAATCTCTTGGGGGAGCTCCCCTCCGAGATGCACCGAGCCTGGGGGGGCGCGCTGAATCTCTTGGGGGAGCTCCCCTCCGAGATGAAAGTCCGTTTTTGCAATTAAGGTTTGTGTCCTACGGACAACATTATTAAGACGTCATTTTGACGTCTTTTCAAGACTATTGTTTGCCATCATTTTTTGTCGTATGGACGACCACTTTACGACGTCATTTTGAAGTCTTTTCAAGACTAGTTTTTTTGCCATCATTTTTTGTCGTATGGACGAACTTTTTACTACGTCATGTTGACGTCTTTCAAAGACCATTTTTTCACTATTTATTTTGTCATAAAAAAGTCTTAAATTTTACGTCTTCATGATGTCTTTTAAAGACTATTTTTGCCATTATGGTTAGTGTCGTACGACGACGTTAATATGACGTCATTATGATGTGATTTCAAGACTAGTTTTTGCCATCATTTAATGTCGTATGGACGACCTTTTTACAACGTCATTGTGACGTCTTTCAAAGACCATTTTTCCAATGCTTTTTCGTCATATTAAGAATGTAAAAACGACGTCATTATCACGTCATTAAAAGATAATTTTTAAGTATTTATTTTGTAGTATAAAAGGCTTTATAATGACGTCTTTATAATGTCTTTGAAAGGACCATTTTTGCCATTAAGGTTTGTGTCGTACGCACGACAAAATTAATACGTCATTATGACGTCTTTACAAGACTAGTTTTTGCCATCATTTTTTGTCGTATGAACGACCTCATTACGTCATTGTGACGTCTTTTAAAAAACATTTTTTCCAATTATTTTTTGTCGTATAGACGACGTTATTACAACGTGATTATGACGTCTTTCAAAGACATTTAAACAATTATTTTTGGCGTATGGACGACCTTTTTATGACGTCAATAAGACGTCTTTATGTCGTCTAAATGGCGTAATTTATGGTACAAATTGACGTCTTCAAGACGCCTTTTCGGAAAAAGATACGTCATTATCACGTCAAAATATGACGTCTATATGACGGTAAACGCGGGTGCAAAATCTTCAATTTTTGACGTGAATTTACGACGTCTTTAAGACGACGTAAACGACGTGAAAATCACGTCAAATCAATACGTAAAAATCACGTCTTATATTGACCAATAAGACGTCTTTATGTCGTCTAAATAACGTAATTAATGAACAAATTGACGACTTAAAGACGTCATAAAGACGCCTTTTTGGATAAAAATAGGTCATTATCACGTCAAAATATGACGTCTATATCACGGTAAACGCGGGTGCAAAATCTTCACTTTTTGACGTGAATTTACGACGTTTTAAAGACGACGTACACAAGGTGAAAATCACGTCAAATCCAGACGTAAAAATCCCGTCTTATATTGACCAATAAGACGTCTTTATGTCGTCTTAATAACGTAATTAATGGAACAAATTGACGACTTAAAGACGTCATAAAGACGCCTTTTCGGATAAAAATACGTCATTATCACGTCAAAATATGACGTCTATATCACGGTAAACGCGGGTGCAAAATCTTCACTTTTTGACGTGAATTTACGACGTCTTAAAGACGACGTACACAAGGTGGAAATGACGTCAAATCCAGACGTAAAAAGCACGTCTTATATTGACCAATAAGACGTCTTTATGTCGTCTAAATGGCGTAATTTATGGTACAAATTGACGTCTTCAAGACGTCGTAAGACTCTTGGGGGAGCTCCCCTCCGAGATGCACCGAGCCTGGGGGGGCGCGCCGAATCTCTTGGGGGAGCTCCCCTCCGAGATGCACCGATCCTGGGGGGGGCGCGCCGAATCTCTTGGGGGAGCTCCCCTCCGAGATGCACCGAGCCTGGGGGGGCGCGCCGAATCTCTTGGGGGAGCTCCCCTCCGAGATGCACCGAGCCTGGGGGGGCGCGCCGAATCTCTTGGGGGAGCTCCCCTCCGAGATGCACCGAGCCTGGGGGGGCGCGCCGAATCTCTTGGGGGAGCTCCCCTCCGAGATGCACCGAGCCTGGGGGGGCGCGCCGAATCTCTTGGGGGAGCTCCCCTCCGAGATGCACCGAGCCTGGGGGGGCGCGCCGAATCTCTTGGGGGAGCTCCCCTCCGAGATGCACCGAGCCTGGGGGGGCGCGCCGAATCTCTTGGGGGAGCTCCCCTCCGAGATGCACCGAGCCTGGGGGGGCGCGCCGAATCTCTTGGGGGAGCTCCCCTCCGAGATGCACCGAGCCTGGGGGGGGCGCGCCGAATCTCTTGGGGGAGCTCCCCTCCGAGATGCACCGAGCCTGGGGGGGGCGCGCCGAATCTCTTGGGGGAGCTCCCCTCCGAGATGCACCGAGCCTGGGGGGGCGCGCCGAATCTCTTGGGGGAGCTCCCCTCCGAGATGCACCGAGCCTGGGGGGGGCGCGCTGAATCTCTTGGGGGAGCTCCCCTCCGAGATGCACCGAGCCTGGGGGGGCGCGCTGAATCTCTTGGGGGAGCTCCCCTCCGAGATGCACCGAGCCTGGGGGGGCGCGCTGAATCTCTTGGGGGAGCTCCCCTCCGAGATGAAAGTCCGTTTTTGCAATTAAGGTTTGTGTCCTACGGACAACATTATTAAGACGTCATTTTGACGTCTTTTCAAGACTATTGTTTGCCATCATTTTTTGTCGTATGGACGACCACTTTACGACGTCATTTTGAAGTCTTTTCAAGACTAGTTTTTTTGCCATCATTTTTTGTCGTATGGACGAACTTTTTACTACGTCATGTTGACGTCTTTCAAAGACCATTTTTTCACTATTTATTTTGTCATAAAAAAGTCTTAAATTTTACGTCTTCATGATGTCTTTTAAAGACTATTTTTGCCATTATGGTTAGTGTCGTACGACGACGTTAATATGACGTCATTATGATGTGATTTCAAGACTAGTTTTTGCCATCATTTAATGTCGTATGGACGACCTTTTTACAACGTCATTGTGACGTCTTTCAAAGACCATTTTTCCAATGCTTTTTCGTCATATTAAGAATGTAAAAACGACGTCATTATCACGTCATTAAAAGATAATTTTTAAGTATTTATTTTGTAGTATAAAAGGCTTTATAATGACGTCTTTATAATGTCTTTGAAAGGACCATTTTTGCCATTAAGGTTTGTGTCGTACGCACGACAAAATTAATACGTCATTATGACGTCTTTACAAGACTAGTTTTTGCCATCATTTTTTGTCGTATGAACGACCTCATTACGTCATTGTGACGTCTTTTAAAAAACATTTTTTCCAATTATTTGTTGTCGTATAGACGACGTTATTACAACGTGATTATGACGTCTTTCAAAGACATTTAAACAATTATTTTTGGCGTATGGACGACCTTTTTATGACGTCAATAAGACGTCTTTATGTCGTCTAAATGGCGTAATTTATGGTACAAATTGACGTCTTCAAGACGCCTTTTCGGAAAAAGATACGTCATTATCACGTCAAAATATGACGTCTATATGACGGTAAACGCGGGTGCAAAATCTTCACTTTTTGACGTGAATTTATGACGTCTTTAAGACGACGTAAACGACGTGAAAATCACGTCAAATCAATACGTAAAAATCACGTCTTATATTGACCAATAAGACGTCTTTATGTCGTCTAAATAACGTAATTAATGAACAAATTGACGACTTAAAGACGTCATAAAGACGCCTTTTTGGATAAAAATAGGTCATTATCACGTCAAAATATGACGTCTATATCACGGTAAACGCGGGTGCAAAATCTTCACTTTTTGACGTGAATTTACGACGTTTTAAAGACGACGTACACAAGGTGAAAATCACGTCAAATCCAGACGTAAAAATCCCGTCTTATATTGACCAATAAGACGTCTTTATGTCGTCTTAATAACGTAATTAATGGAACAAATTGACGACTTAAAGACGTCATAAAGACGCCTTTTCGGATAAAAATACGTCATTATCACGTCAAAATATGACGTCTATATCACGGTAAACGCGGGTGCAAAATCTTCACTTTTTGACGTGAATTTACGACGTCTTAAAGACGACGTACACAAGGTGGAAATGACGTCAAATCCAGACGTAAAAAGCACGTCTTATATTGACCAATAAGACGTCTTTATGTCGTCTAAATGGCGTAATTTATGGTACAAATTGACGTCTTCAAGACGTCGTAAGACTCTTGGGGGAGCTCCCCTCCGAGATGCACCGAGCCTGGGGGGGGCGCGCCGAATCTCTTGGGGGAGCTCCCCTCCGAGATGCACCGAGCCTGGGGGGGCGCGCCGAATCTCTTGGGGGAGCTCCCCTCCGAGATGCACCGAGCCTGGGGGGGCGCGCCGAATCTCTTGGGGGAGCTCCCCTCCGAGATGCACCGAGCCTGGGGGGGCGCGCCGAATCTCTTGGGGGAGCTCCCCTCCGAGATGCACCGAGCCTGGGGGGGCGCGCCGAATCTCTTGGGGGAGCTCCCCTCCGAGATGCACCGAGCCTGGGGGGGCGCGCCGAATCTCTTGGGGGAGCTCCCCTCCGAGATGCACCGAGCCTGGGGGGGCGCGCCGAATCTCTTGGGGGAGCTCCCCTCCGAGATGCACCGAGCCTGGGGGGGCGCGCCGAATCTCTTGGGGGAGCTCCCCTCCGAGATGCACCGAGCCTGGGGGGGCGCGCCGAAT
This sequence comes from Echinarachnius parma, assembly GCA_037951105.1. Taxonomy (NCBI): domain Eukaryota; kingdom Metazoa; phylum Echinodermata; class Echinoidea; order Clypeasteroida; family Echinarachniidae; genus Echinarachnius; species Echinarachnius parma. The sequence continues at coordinate 218,456 of JBAMJV010004769.1, read as the reverse complement.
CTCTTGGGGGAGCTCCCCTCCGAGATGCACCGAGCCTGGGGGGGCGCGCCGAATCTCTTGGGGGAGCTCCCCTCCGAGATGCACCGAGCCTGGGGGGGCGCGCTGAATCTCTTGGGGGAGCTCCCCTCCGAGATGCACCGAGCCTGGGGGGGCGCGCTGAATCTCTTGGGGGAGCTCCCCTCCAAGATGCACCGAGCCTGGGGGGGCGCGCTGAATCTCTTGGGGGAGCTCCCCTCCGAGATGAAAGTCCGTTTTTGCAATTAAGGTTTGTGTCCTACGGACAACATTATTAAGACGTCATTTTGACGTCTTTTCAAGACTATTGTTTGCCATCATTTTTTGTCGTATGGACGACCACTTTACGACGTCATTTTGAAGTCTTTTCAAGACTAGTTTTTTTGCCATCATTTTTTGTCGTATGGACGAACTTTTTACTACGTCATGTTGACGTCTTTCAAAGACCATTTTTTCACTATTTATTTTGTCATAAAAAAGTCTTAAATTTTACGTCTTCATGATGTCTTTTAAAGACTATTTTTGCCATTATGGTTAGTGTCGTACGACGACGTTAATATGACGTCATTATGATGTGATTTCAAGACTAGTTTTTGCCATCATTTAATGTCGTATGGACGACCTTTTTACAACGTCATTGTGACGTCTTTCAAAGACCATTTTTCCAATGCTTTTTCGTCATATTAAGAATGTAAAAACGACGTCATTATCACGTCATTAAAAGATAATTTTTAAGTATTTATTTTGTAGTATAAAAGGCTTTATAATGACGTCTTTATAATGTCTTTGAAAGGACCATTTTTGCCATTAAGGTTTGTGTCGTACGCACGACAAAATTAATACGTCATTATGACGTCTTTACAAGACTAGTTTTTGCCATCATTTTTTGTCGTATGAACGACCTCATTACGTCATTGTGACGTCTTTTAAAAAACATTTTTTCCAATTATTTGTTGTCGTATAGACGACGTTATTACAACGTGATTATGACGTCTTTCAAAGACATTTAAACAATTATTTTTGGCGTATGGACGACCTTTTTATGACGTCAATAAGACGTCTTTATGTCGTCTAAATGGCGTAATTTATGGTACAAATTGACGTCTTCAAGACGCCTTTTCGGAAAAAGATACGTCATTATCACGTCAAAATATGACGTCTATATGACGGTAAACGCGGGTGCAAAATCTTCACTTTTTGACGTGAATTTATGACGTCTTTAAGACGACGTAAACGACGTGAAAATCACGTCAAATCAATACGTAAAAATCACGTCTTATATTGACCAATAAGACGTCTTTATGTCGTCTAAATAACGTAATTAATGAACAAATTGACGACTTAAAGACGTCATAAAGACGCCTTTTTGGATAAAAATAGGTCATTATCACGTCAAAATATGACGTCTATATCACGGTAAACGCGGGTGCAAAATCTTCACTTTTTGACGTGAATTTACGACGTTTTAAAGACGACGTACACAAGGTGAAAATCACGTCAAATCCAGACGTAAAAATCCCGTCTTATATTGACCAATAAGACGTCTTTATGTCGTCTTAATAACGTAATTAATGGAACAAATTGACGACTTAAAGACGTCATAAAGACGCCTTTTCGGATAAAAATACGTCATTATCACGTCAAAATATGACGTCTATATCACGGTAAACGCGGGTGCAAAATCTTCACTTTTTGACGTGAATTTACGACGTCTTAAAGACGACGTACACAAGGTGGAAATGACGTCAAATCCAGACGTAAAAAGCACGTCTTATATTGACCAATAAGACGTCTTTATGTCGTCTAAATGGCGTAATTTATGGTACAAATTGACGTCTTCAAGACGTCGTAAGACTCTTGGGGGAGCTCCCCTCCGAGATGCACCGAGCCTGGGGGGGGCGCGCCGAATCTCTTGGGGGAGCTCCCCTCCGAGATGCACCGAGCCTGGGGGGGCGCGCCGAATCTCTTGGGGGAGCTCCCCTCCGAGATGCACCGAGCCTGGGGGGGCGCGCCGAATCTCTTGGGGGAGCTCCCCTCCGAGATGCACCGAGCCTGGGGGGGCGCGCCGAATCTCTTGGGGGAGCTCCCCTCCGAGATGCACCGAGCCTGGGGGGGCGCGCCGAATCTCTTGGGGGAGCTCCCCTCCGAGATGCACCGAGCCTGGGGGGGCGCGCCGAATCTCTTGGGGGAGCTCCCCTCCGAGATGCACCGAGCCTGGGGGGGCGCGCCGAATCTCTTGGGGGAGCTCCCCTCCGAGATGCACCGAGCCTGGGGGGGCGCGCCGAATCTCTTGGGGGAGCTCCCCTCCGAGATGCACCGAGCCTGGGGGGGCGCGCCGAATCTCTTGGGGGAGCTCCCCTCCGAGATGCACCGAGCCTGGGGGGGCGCGCCGAATCTCTTGGGGGAGCTCCCCTCCGAGATGCACCGAGCCTGGGGGGGCGCGCCGAATCTCTTGGGGGAGCTCCCCTCCGAGATGCACCGAGCCTGGGGGGGGCGCGCCGAATCTCTTGGGGGAGCTCCCCTCCGAGATGCACCGAGCCTGGGGGGGCGCGCTGAATCTCTTGGGGGAGCTCCCCTCCGAGATGCACCGAGCCTGGGGGGGCGCGCCGAATCTCTTGGGGGAGCTCCCCTCCGAGATGCACCGAGCCTGGGGGGGGCGCGCCGAATCTCTTGGGGGAGCTCCCCTCCGAGATGCACCGAGCCTGGGGGGGGCGCGCCGAATCTCTTGGGGGAGCTCCCCTCCGAGATGCACCGAGCCTGGGGGGGCGCGCCGAATCTCTTGGGGGAGCTCCCCTCCGAGATGCACCGAGCCTGGGGGGGCGCGCCGAATCTCTTGGGGGAGCTCCCCTCCGAGATGCACCGAGCCTGGGGGGGCGCGCCGAATCTCTTGGGGGAGCTCCCCTCCGAGATGCACCGAGCCTGGGGGGGGCGCGCCGAATCTCTTGGGGGTGCAAAATCTTCACTTTTTGACGTGAATTTACGACGTCTTAAAGACGACGTACACAAGGTGGAAATGACGTCAAATCCAGACGTAAAAAGCACGTCTTATATTGACCAAAGAGACGTCTTTATGTCGTCTAAATGGCGTAATTTATGGTACAAATTGACGTCTTAAAGACGTTGTAAAGACGCCTTTTCTGGAAAAAATACGTCATTATCACGTCAAAATATGACGTCTATATGACGGTAAACGCGGGTGCAAAATCTTCACTTTTTGACGTGAATTTACGACGTCTTAAAGACGACGTACATAAGGTGGAAATGACGTCAAATCCAGACGTAAAATCACGTCTTATATTGACCAATAAGACGTCTTTATGTCGTCTAAATGGCGTAATTTATGGTACAAATTGACGTCTTCAAGACGTCGTAAAGACGCCTTTTCGGAAAAAAACACGTCATTTTCACGTCAAAATATGACGTCTATATGACGGTAAACGCGGGTGCAAAATCTTCACTTTTTGACGTGAATTTAAGACGTCTTTAAGACGACGTGCACGACGAAAAACGACGTAAATTTGACGTCATTTTTACCAGTGTTTGCTATCAGGGATTCATTATTGGCTGTAGGCCATGTTGTTGGATCATACATAAGCCATATATGGTTTATGTTGGAACTGTGTATGACACTAAATACAATATTTATGTGGGAGTGGTGCATATTTATTAGTGCGTCAATTATTTGCTTTCTTCGTGAAAAATATATCAAATCATAACACGCTTTCCCAGATGCAGTTAATCTTAAGCCCGAATTTCCTATCTAGGTATGCACCAGATTGCACAATTTCAAATTCATAAATGCAAAATCTTTCTTACCGTGGGAGGGGGATACCCCCTCCCAAACCCTCCCCCTCCCTCCCTGCCCCAGCCCTCAGGCGCTTCGCGCCATCGGGACTCATTATTGGCAGTGTGTTGTTGGATCATACATAATGTTGCATAATTATGGTTTATGTTGTGTTGTGTGTGTGTGTTTTGGGGTACATATTTATTAGTGTGTCAATTATTTGTTTTCTACGTGAAAAATATATTAAAACTTTCTGGTCGATCAAATCATATCACGCTTTCCCAAATACAGCCGAATTTCCTATCTAGGTATGCATCAGATTGCACAATTTCAAGTCCAAAAATGCAAAAACTCCCTACTGCTTCCGGCGCGCCTGCCTCTGACCTAATAAAACAAATATGCAATTTAGCTGATTATCTGTATAATGCTAATTCTACAACAAATTTTCAATGTTGCCAAGGTAACATTGCTAAATTATCTAAAGAAACCTTTAAGCACATGAGAAAAAAACAAACAAATATTGGACTGTCTACAACCTAGTATCGCCTACAGGAATAATTCATCATCGATTATAAACGATAGTATCAAAGTGGAAATAACCCAATGATGCCAGGGTGGTAATATTGCTAGATTTCCTAAAGAATCCCTTTAGAACATGAGTAAAAACAAACAAACAAATATTGGACTTATGAACGTCTACAACATAATAGGATCGCCTACAGGAATAATTCATGATCGATTATAAACGATCGTATCAAAGTGGAAATAACCCAATGATCCCAAGGTGGTAATATTGCTACATTTTCTAAAGAAACCTTTTAGAACATGAATAACAAAAGAAAATACAGTAGGACTTATGATTAACGTCTTCAGGTCTAATGGATACAGGATTCATTCATGATCGATTATAAAAAATCGCATTAGAGTGCAAAGTAAAATTCCAATTTTTATAACTATTTACATTGAAAAAATTGTTATTATGATCTTGTTTTTGCAGATATTAAAACTAATATAAATACCGACCTGTTTTTAATATTTTCAACATGATTTGCAAATTAATTATTTAGGCATCAACTCTTTGAAATACTAAACAGTCAATACTAACCATTTAAATCTCACATACTAAGAAGCGGGATATATATACGGAACCTATACGACTACTGATCAGTAAGGTGTTAGACGTAGGTTATAGGATAGGATAGGTTTAGGATTTAGGAATAAGGAATAGGATAGGATTATGTGTTACATGATATGTGTTACATGATTATGTGTTACATGATATAAAACTGTTGACTGTGGAATACAAGACAAAACCATCTCAATTTTTTAATTATTAATAATTAATAATGTAAAAATCGCTTCAAAATATGACGTCAATACGACGTCTTTTCGTCATAAAAAGACGTCGTTAGCACGTCAAAATATGACGTCTATATGTCGTGAAACGCGGGTGCAAAATCTTCATTTTGTGACGTGAATTTATGACGTCTTTAAGACGACGTACACGACTTGAAAATCACGTCAAATCAATACGTAAAAATCACGTCTTATATTGACCAATAAGACGTCTTTATGTCGTCTTAATAACGTAATTAATGGTACAAATTGACGACTTAAAGACGTCATAAAGACGCCTTTTCGGAAAAAAATACGTCAATATCACGTCAAAATATGACGTCGATATCACGGTAAACGCGGGTGCAAAATCTTCACTTTTTGACGTTAATTTACGACGTCTTAAAGACGACGTACACAAGGTGAAAATCACGTCAAATCCAGACGTAAAAATCACGTCTTATTTTGACCAATACGACATCTTTATGTCGTCTTAATAACGTAATTAATGGTACAAATTGACGACTTAAAGACGTCATAAAGACGCCTTTTCGGAAAAAAATATGTCAATATCACGTCAAAATATGACGTCGATATCACGGTAAACGCGGGTGCAAAATCTTCACTTTTTGACGTTAATTTAAGACGTCGTTAAGACGACGTACCCGACGTAAAATGACGTAAATTTGACGTCATTTTTACCAGTGTCTGCTATCAGGGCTGGGGGGGCGCGCTGAATCTCTTGGGGGAGCTCCCCTCCGAGATGCACCGAGCCTGGGGGGGCGCGCTGAATCTCTTGGGGGAGCTCCCCTCCGAGATGCACCGAGCCTGGGGGGGCGCGCTGAATCTCTTGGGGGAGCTCCCCTCCGAGATGCACCGAGCCTGGGGGGGCGCGCTGAATCTCTTGGGGGAGCTCCCCTCCGAGATGCACCGAGCCTGGGGGGGCGCGCTGAATCTCTTGGGGGAGCTCCCCTCCGAGATGCACCGAGCCTGGGGGGGCGCGCTGAATCTCTTGGGGGAGCTCCCCTCCGAGATGCACCGAGCCTGGGGGGGCGCCCTGAATCTCTTGGGGGAGCTCCCCTCCGAGATGCACCGAGCCTGGGGGGGCGCGCTGAATCTCTTGGGGGAGCTCCCCTCCGAGATGCACCGAGCCTGGGGGGGTGCGCTGAATCTCTTGGGGGAGCTCCCCTCCGAGATGCACCGAGCCTGGGGGGGCGCGCTGAATCTCTTGGGGGAGCTCCCCTCCGAGATGCACCGAGCCTGGGGGGGCGCGCTGAATCTCTTGGGGGAGCTCCCCTCCGAGATGCACCGAGCCTGGGGGGGCGCGCTGAATCTCTTGGGGGAGCTCCCCTCCGAGATGCACCGAGCCTGGGGGGGCGCGCTGAATCTCTTGGGGGAGCTCCCCTCCGAGATGCACCGAGCCTGGGGGGGCGCGCTGAATCTCTTGGGGGAGCTCCCCTCCGAGATGCACCGAGCCTGGGGGGGCGCGCTGAATCTCTTGGGGGAGCTCCCCTCCGAGATGCACCGAGCCTGGGGGGGCGCGCTGAATCTCTTGGGGGAGCTCCCCTCCGAGATGCACCGAGCCTGGGGGGGCGCGCTGAATCTCTTGGGGGAGCTCCCCTCCGAGATGCACCGAGCCTGGGGGGGCGCGCTGAATCTCTTGGGGGAGCTCCCCTCCGAGATGCACCGAGCCTGGGGGGGCGCGCTGAATCTCTTGGGGGAGCTCCCCTCCGAGATGCACCGAGCCTGGGGGGGCGCGCTGAATCTCTTGGGGGAGCTCCCCTCCGAGATGCACCGAGCCTGGGGGGGCGCGCTGAATCTCTTGGGGGAGCTCCCCTCCGAGATGCACCGAGCCTGGGGGGGCGCGCTGAATCTCTTGGGGGAGCTCCCCTCCGAGATGCACCGAGCCTGGGGGGGCGCGCTGAATCTCTTGGGGGAGCTCCCCTCCGAGATGCACCGAGCCTGGGGGGGCGCGCTGAATCTCTTGGGGGAGCTCCCCTCCGAGATGCACCGAGCCTGGGGGGGCGCGCTGAATCTCTTGGGGGAGCTCCCCTCCGAGATGCACCGAGCCTGGGGGGGCGCGCTGAATCTCTTGGGGGAGCTCCCCTCCGAGATGCACCGAGCCTGGGGGGGCGCGCTGAATCTCTTGGGGGAGCTCCCCTCCGAGATGCACCGAGCCTGGGGGGGCGCGCTGAATCTCTTGGGGGAGCTCCCCTCCGAGATGCACCGAGCCTGGGGGGGCGCGCTGAATCTCTTGGGGGAGCTCCCCTCCGAGATGCACCGAGCCTGGGGGGGCGCGCTGAATCTCTTGGGGGAGCTCCCCTCCGAGATGCACCGAGCCTGGGGGGGCGCGCTGAATCTCTTGGGGGAGCTCCCCTCCGAGATGCACCGAGCCTGGGGGGGCGCGCTGAATCTCTTGGGGGAGCTCCCCTCCGAGATGCACCGAGCCTGGGGGGGCGCGCTGAATCTCTTGGGGGAGCTCCCCTCCGAGATGCACCGAGCCTGGGGGGGCGCGCTGAATCTCTTGGGGGAGCTCCCCTCCGAGATGCACCGAGCCTGGGGGGGCGCGCTGAATCTCTTGGGGGAGCTCCCCTCCGAGATGCACCGAGCCTGGGGGGGCGCGCTGAATCTCTTGGGGGAGCTCCCCTCCGAGATGCACCGAGCCTGGGGGGGCGCGCTGAATCTCTTGGGGGAGCTCCCCTCCGAGATGCACCGAGCCTGGGGGGGCGCGCTGAATCTCTTGGGGGAGCTCCCCTCCGAGATGCACCGAGCCTGGGGGGGCGCGCTGAATCTCTTGGGGGAGCTCCCCTCCGAGATGCACCGAGCCTGGGGGGGCGCGCTGAATCTCTTGGGGGAGCTCCCCTCCGAGATGCACCGAGCCTGGGGGGGGCGCGCTGAATCTCTTGGGGGAGCTCCCCTCCGAGATGCACCGAGCCTGGGGGGGCGCGCTGAATCTCTTGGGGGAGCTCCCCTCCGAGATGCACCGAGCCTGGGGGGGCGCGCTGAATCTCTTGGGGGAGCTCCCCTCCGAGATGCACCGAGCCTGGGGGGGCGCGCTGAATCTCTTGGGGGAGCTCCCCTCCGAGATGCACCGAGCCTGGGGGGGCGCGCTGAATCTCTTGGGGGAGCTCCCCTCCGAGACGCACCGAGCCTGGGGGGGCGCGCTGAATCTCTTGGGGGAGCTCCCCTCCGAGACGCACCGAGCCTGGGGGGGCGCGCTGAATCTCTTGGGGGAGCTCCCCTCCGAGACTCACCGAGCCTGGGGGGGCGCGCTGAATCTCTTGGGGGAGCTCCCCTCCGAGACGCACCGAGCCTGGGGGGGCGCGCTGAATCTCTTGGGGGAGCTCCCCTCCGAGACGCACCGAGCCTGGGGGGGCGCGCTGAATCTCTTGGGGGAGCTCCCCTCCGAGATGCACCGAGCCTGGGGGGGCGCGCTGAATCTCTTGGGGGAGCTCCCCTCCGAGATGCACCGAGCCTGGGGGGGCGCGCTGAATCTCTTGGGGGAGCTCCCCTCCGAGATGCACCGAGCCTGGGGGGGCGCGCTGAATCTCTTGGGGGAGCTCCCCTCCGAGATGCACCGAGCCTGGGGGGGCGCGCTGAATCTCTTGGGGGAGCTCCCCTCCGAGATGCACCGAGCCTGGGGGGGCGCGCTGAATCTCTTGGGGGAGCTCCCCTCCGAGATGCACCGAGCCTGGGGGGGCGCGCTGAATCTCTTGGGGGAGCTCCCCTCCGAGATGCACCGAGCCTGGGGGGGCGCGCTGAATCTCTTGGGGGAGCTCCCCTCCGAGATGCACCGAGCCTGGGGGGGCGCGCTGAATCTCTTGGGGGAGCTCCCCTCCGAGATGCACCGAGCCTGGGGGGGCGCGCTGAATCTCTTGGGGGAGCTCCCCTCCGAGATGCACCGAGCCTGGGGGGGCGCGCTGAATCTCTTGGGGGAGCTCCCCTCCGAGATGCACCGAGCCTGGGGGGGCGCGCTGAATCTCTTGGGGGAGCTCCCCTCCGAGATGCACCGAGCCTGGGGGGGCGCGCTGAATCTCTTGGGGGAGCTCCCCTCCGAGATGCACCGAGCCTGGGGGGGCGCGCTGAATCTCTTGGGGGAGCTCCCCTCCGAGACGCACCGAGCCTGGGGGGGCGCGCTGAATCTCTTGGGGGAGCTCCCCTCCGAGACGCACCGAGCCTGGGGGGGCGCGCTGAATCTCTTGGGGGAGCTCCCCTCCGAGACTCACCGAGCCTGGGGGGGCGCGCTGAATCTCTTGGGGGAGCTCCCCTCCGAGACGCACCGAGCCTGGGGGGGCGCGCTGAATCTCTTGGGGGAGCTCCCCTCCGAGACGCACCGAGCCTGGGGGGGCGCGCTGAATCTCTTGGGGGAGCTCCCCTCCGAGATGCACCGAGCCTGGGGGGGCGCGCTGAATCTCTTGGGGGAGCTCCCCTCCGAGATGCACCAAGCCTGGGGGGGCGCGCTGAATCTCTTGGGGGAGCTCCCCTCCGAGATGCACCGAGCCTGGGGGGGGGCGCGCTGAATCTCTTGGGGGAGCTCCCCTCCGAGATGCACCGAGCCTGGGGGGGCGCGCTGAATCTCTTGGGGGAGCTCCCCTCCGAGATGCACCGAGCCTGGTGGGGCGCGCTGAATCTCTTGGGGGAGCTCCCCTCCGAGATGCACCGAGCCTGGGGGGGCGCGCTGAATCTCTTGGGGGAGCTCCCCTCCGAGATGCACCGAGCCTGGGGGGGCGCGCTGAATCTCTTGGGGGAGCTCCCCTCCGAGATGCACCGAGCCTGGGGGGGCGCGCTGAATCTCTTGGGGGAGCTCCCCTCCGAGATGCACCGAGCCTGGGGGGGCGCGCTGAATCTCTTGGGGGAGCTCCCCTCCGAGATGCACCGAGCCTGGGGGGGCGCGCTGAATCTCTTGGGGGAGCTCCCCTCCGAGATGCACCGAGCCTGGGGGGGCGCGCTGAATCTCTTGGGGGAGCTCCCCTCCGAGATGCACCGAGCCTGGGGGGGCGCGCTGAATCTCTTGGGGGAGCTCCCCTCCGAGATGCACCGAGCCTGGGGGGGCGCGCTGAATCTCTTGGGGGAGCTCCCCTCCGAGATGCACCGAGCCTGGGGGGGCGCGCTGAATCTCTTGGGGGAGCTCCCCTCCGAGATGCACCGAGCCTGGGGGGGCGCGCTGAATCTCTTGGGGGAGCTCCCCTCCGAGATGCACCGAGCCTGGGGGGGCGCGCTGAATCTCTTGGGGGAGCTCCCCTCCGAGATGCACCGAGCCTGGGGGGGCGCGCTGAATCTCTTGGGGGAGCTCCCCTCCGAGATGCACCGAGCCTGGGGGGGCGCGCTGAATCTCTTGGGGGAGCTCCCCTCCGAGATGCACCGAGCCTGGGGGCGCGCTGAATCTCTTGGGGGAGCTCCCCCAAGAGATACACCGAGCCTGGGGGCGCGCTGAATCTCTTGGGGGAGCTCCCCCAAGAGATACACCGAGCCTGGGGGCGCGCTGAATCTCTTGGGGGAGCTCCCCCAAGAGATACACCGAGCCTGGGGGCGCGCTGAATCTCTTGGGGGAGCTCCCCTCCGAGATACACCGAGCCTGGGGGCGCGCTGAATCTCTTGGGGGAGCTCCCCTCCGAGATACACCGAGCCTGGGGGCGCGCTGAATCTCTTGGGGGAGCTCCCCCAAGAGATACACCGAGCCTGGGGGCGCGCTGAATCTCTTGGGGGAGCTCCCCCAAGAGATACACCGAGCCTGGGGGCGCGCTGAATCTCTTGGGGGAGCTCCCCCAAGAGATACACCGAGCCTGGGGGCTCGCTGAATCTCTTGGGGGAGCTCCCCCAAGAGATACACCGAGCCTGGGGGCTCGCTGAATCTCTTGGGGGAGCTCCCCTCCGAGATACACCGAGCCTGGGGGCTCGCTGAATCTCTTGGGGGAGCTCCCCCAAGAGATACACCGAGCCTGGGGGCTCGCTGAATCTCTTGGGGGAGCTCCCCTCCGAGATACACCGAGCCTGGGGGCTCGCTGAATCTCTTGGGGGAGCTCCCCTCCGAGATACACCGAGCCTGGGGGCTCGCTGAATCTCTTGGGGGAGCTCCCCCAAGAGATACACCGAGCCTGGGGGCTCGCTGAATCTCTTGGGGGAGCTCCCCTCCGAGATACACCGAGCCTGGGGGCTCGCTGAATCTCTTGGGGGAGCTCCCCTCCGAGATACACCGAGCCTGGGGGCTCGCTGAATCTCTTGGGGGAGCTCCCCTCCGAGATACACCGAGCCTGGGGGCTCGCTGAATCTCTTGGGGGAGCTCCCCTCCGAGATACACCGAGCCTGGGGGCTCGCTGAATCTCTTGGGGGAGCTCCCCCAAGAGATACACCGAGCCTGGGGGCTCGCTGAATCTCTTGGGGGAGCTCCCCTCCGAGATACACCGAGCCTGGGGGCTCGCTGAATCTCTTGGGGGAGCTCCCCTCCGAGATACACCGAGCCTGGGGGCTCGCTGAATCTCTTGGGGGAGCTCCCCCAAGAGATACACCGAGCCTGGGGGCTCGCTGAATCTCTTGGGGGAGCTCCCCTCCGAGATACACCGAGCCTGGGGGCTCGCTGAATCTCTTGGGGGAGCTCCCCCAAGAGATACACCGAGCCTGGGGGCTCGCTGAATCTCTTGGGGGAGCTCCCCCAAGAGATTCAGCGAGCCCCCAGGCTCGGTGTATCTCGGAGCTCCCCTCCGAAAGATATTTATGATTGAAGTGTGTCTCTATGCAAATGGCTACGGGATAATAATTAAACTGTGTACGCATGTAAGTACAATGAGTTAGTGAATATCTTTTTGCTTTTTTGCTAAGTATCTCAGCCAACAACGTTAATTGTTCACACATTACTTTGTGGATCACACAAGAACACATTTTTATTAAATCACGCCTCACCGTTGCATAAGTTACTACATCATTTCAACAAATTTTGGTCCCCCACATTAAATCCAATCTGATAAACTTATGAATATTTCAGCTGTTTCTGAACCGATTTTGACCAAATAACGTTGATTCAGTCAAAATTGTGAGCTCTTTCAAATTTTACTCTCAGTTTTCATTAACCCACTTTTTTTCTTGAAGCGCCCTCTATGCCAAAACTGAAGGGTCAAATTTTCTTTTATAATGAGGAGTGAAGAAAAGGCCGTTAATTACCCGCCCCAAGACCCTGTTTCTCACTTAGCTTGAATGACAGCCCCAAGACCCCATTCCCCTCTCATCCCCTCCCTATACCCCGTTTTGCCGTTGGCTGGTCGAGGCACACCCCGCCAAAAAATAATTCGATTCCCCCCGCCCCCGGGAGTTGAACTTGACCATGAACCATCCAACACTATTCATATCAATGGATCCGTCACAGGTACCCTCCTCGTGGGAATTCTGGACTGCTTGACCTTCATTTGCTGGCCACTATAACTGAGTAATGTGTAGGTCTTTATAATACATAGTTACTCCAGAGAGCTAGTGGGAACTAAGGGGATGACCTATGATATCTGGTTACTCTTTGATGATGTGGTGTCTCGTGCATTCACACAAACACACGCCCAAAGTTCCTATGTAAGATCAGGGAGGTGGTTAGACTCACATTTCCCTGGTAAGATCGAGAGAAGGTAGACAAAACCCCCCATAAGTTCAAGTTCAAGTTCAAAGTTCAAGTTCAATATAACATTTATTTCCAAATACTTGGTAGCCTACTTGGTACTTGGTACTTGGTACTTAGTAGTTTAATCCTCTAAAACACTCCATAGGAGTTTTAACTGGAGGTGGGTCCGAGAGAGTGGTTAGCCCCTAAAGACAGAAGGGTCCTTAGCAAGCGCATTCTGTAATGTATGAAGTGAGGGCTGGTTTACTGTAGATTGAAGTAGCTTATTCCATTCAGTGGTTGGTTAATTGTACGGACGAAAAATGAATTTGCGAACGCCTCAGAGTTTGTGTGTTGATGTTGGTACTGTAGAGAATGGCCCCTTCAATAACATACATTGCGTAATTTGAAACAATATAATTGGAGGTGAACATCTCTGAAAGCACAGCTTGAAACGAGAGCACCTATTTAAAAAAGATTATAACAAACCGTATAGGTAAAAACTGGGTAACAGACAAAACATCACAAAACATTCTGCTACCACCCCCTCCCCCTCGGTCACATTCAGACAAAACACGTGCCTGAAATCCATGTTCCGTCATAGTACAGACAAAACAAAAAACAATCGAACATTATCGATTTTGGTATGATTGTGAGCTCCCAGCTCTAGATAAATGTGTCGATTTCGATACCTAATTATGAAATCAGTGTTTGCGAACGTAAATATTCCGCGCCGTACAAATGATAGTCTTAATCCAGACATCCTTAATCTATTTTATTAGAGTAATTACCATCTGGGGTCTTTATATTGATATTAGATTGACTTCACACACTGTAAATATTATAAAAGGTCAACATATATTGTTATATTATGATATTTTAATAAATATATATCTATTTTTAAATGTAAAAACACACTTTCCAACCACTATGTATATTGGGTCTGCGGAAAACATCAACTAAGACTAAATAGGGCATGTTGTAGTTGTTATTTGGAGAATGCAAGTTTCGCAAGGACTTGCGAATCAGCGCATCTTCGACTGACAAAATCGTACATTTCCTGCCCAAATCTTCATCTTTCGAGGCCATCGAATGGGCCTTTATTGAGTATAGTTGCTGCCGTTCTGGTGGATAATAACTTTGGATCAAATTTAAGTGGAAAATAAGATGGCCGCCATGCGGAGGAGTGGGCGACTTTGGTTGGTCTTGTGCAACATCTGTCTGGCGTGTTTACATCACCTCTCTTCCCCCGGAGCTACGGGTAAGCTCGCGTTTAGTGGTGGGGTGTGATGCGTGCAGTGCTGTGTGGTAGACTGTTGCATTGAAGATCTATGCGGGATGTAACTCTAGAAGGTCCAGCTAATACTGCCCCCGAATTATATATTTTATGTGCACGATAATTGTGCTTAAAATGATACATATGATACGGTGCTTACCACCGATGAGAGCACAAATATGTGATACAACTTTGGGGTGGATAAAAATGATGATTTTTCACTCCATTCCGCATCAAAATGAGTGATTTATGCACCTCCTCGACTTCTCTCCGTGTTGTATCGCAACTTCTGAACGATCGATGACCACTAAACTCGCGTGTCAGATCTGCTGTCTATTCGGCGGGCGACGTACTTGAATGGAGACCGAAGCGCGATCATCGATCATTCAGAAGTCGCGATACAACACTGAGAGAAGTCGAGGAGGTGCATAAATCACTCACTTTGATGAGGAATGGAGCGAAAAATCATCATTTTTATTCACCCCAAAGTTGTATCACATATTTGTGCGCTAATCGGTGGTAAGTACCGTATCAATAATGTATCATTTTAAGCACAATTATTGTGCACATAAAATATATAATTCGGGGGCAGTATTACTTAGCTGGACCTAGATTAACGCCAGCGCTTTGCACTGGCGTTCTCTAGAGTTATGCGGGATGATGCGTTGATGGTATGGTGTGCATTTTGCAGGCTTAAATTGTACAGAATCTGCTATAGTACTACTAGAAATACAATACGTGGGAGTGCAATGAATAATAGTTAGATCGACAAATCTATCGCTTTCATGGCCTTTTTGACATTATTATTGCTATTTTCACTGTCGGCATTCTAGCGATAGACGCTACCGATACACTCTGCCTTGATGGGCAAGAACACCCGTAAGTCCACAGTAAAAATGACTTATGGAAAATCAGTTGCATTCGAATACAAAACACTACATTCTCACACTTTGAGCGACATTTGTAGCCCTATCAATACATTTAGGGCTACTATAATACTTTAACTCACCGATCTCTTGTGTCGCTATACATGTCATTCTATAATTACGGCGATTTGGGAGATTTTACAACGCTTTCCATCACTTTTCCTCGGGTATACATGATGTATAGCCCCACGGCAATGATACTATATCCTTTTGTTTGCTTCTAAATATAATCATCAAAAGTATTTTCTAAATACATGTACATGATCTTAAAATGTGAGTGTTTGATTGACATGGAAAATGAAATTAATTAAATATTTTTGGTTAAATATCATT
The DNA here is from genome assembly GCA_037951105.1 of Echinarachnius parma. NCBI lineage: Eukaryota > Metazoa > Echinodermata > Echinoidea > Clypeasteroida > Echinarachniidae > Echinarachnius > Echinarachnius parma. Next base: position 203,208 of record JBAMJV010004769.1, on the reverse strand, counting down.
ACATTTTGTTTCTATTAGTTTTTGAAATGTGACTGATTGATGGTGGAGAATTACAAGTACAAAGCTTTAATGAATTCAATTTCCCTTTGTTTGCAAATCAAATTTGTATTTAATTTATCAGAATAGGAAGTGCCCCATTCCTTTTTAGTTACAGTGCCTAATGTAATGTAAACATGTACTGTAGGCCCGGATTCACAAAGCAGGTTTGTAGCACACATAGGTCCATTAGCATACCGTTATAGGAAGCGGCAGCTCCTATGTCCAGGGGTGGGTTTATCCATGGTCTACATCTATGGAGTGCCATTTGTAAACTGATGGAGAAAGAATGTAATCTCCTTACTTGTTAACAATGTTGATGGTACACATTTACAAAATGCACCAAATCAATATTTGTCTTCTCACATGGTGAAATTTGCTGGTTAGCAAGCACTAACAGTCATATCATTAGAAATTATAAATTGTTTTACTTGTATACGAGCAGCACTCCATAGATGTAGACCATGGATAAACCATGGTTTGTACAAACCTCCTACAAACCTGCTTTGTGAATCCGGGCCGTACTGTTTGAAGATGGGCACTGTTATTTTTAGTACAAATGACCTTGCACCAATATTGTCTTCAATGCTGTGCCACCTGACTATTGAATTGAAGTGTCCGGGCTCTCCAAATTGTTTTCATAGCAATATCATGCATTCACAGTTACTTTCCTGTGATTGAATCAGATTTAATTGGAAGAAACTGATTGGAGAGTATGTTTTGATCATCCGTGTGCATGTTTGTAACTACAGTACGCTTCTTGTTCAGTTTTTGTAAGGTGGGGGGAACTTGCCACGATATACTGTAGCCTCCAAATACTTTTGATGGAATCACTGGAAATGAGTTTGATGAAAAATAAGAACAGTTTATGGAATGCATGCTATTATAATTGAAAAGTAGCCCTGAAAATATACATACTGTGTAGTTTCCCTTGTTCTTATATTCCCTTACTTAATTTTGACGAGAATGGTTTTTGAGAAAGATGGGCATTCTACTAACAAAGAAGAGCAGTCAGTGAGTAAGGGCCTAGTACATTACTAATAAGGAGGAAAAACAAACAGAGGATGGTCCCCCATGACAGTAAATTGCCTACTGCGCAAGGCAACCGGCCAACAAACAGGGATTTAATGAAGGATACAGATGGCCGTGGTGGAGTGATAAACAAGGCAGTTGACATCATCTTCAGTCTGGTGATGTGATGTACATTACCACAACGGTTACATTGTGAATGGCCAGATAAAACCAGATTCATGAAGATTTTGTACCGTACTGAGTACATCATAAATTTGTCTTTGACTAAATGTCCATTTTGTGCTACAAAGTACAAAATGTACATACTGCAGGGGGGAAAAATGAGGGGTGCTTTTCAAGATTGCCTGCATGACTTTGTAGTTGGTACAGGGCAATTCCACGGTAACGGAAGGACATTCAGACACAATTTTTTAAATTAAATCAAATAATTCTAGAATCCTGCTTATGATTTATCATTGTAAATTACATTTCTGAGACTCTTGGTGGGACACCTTTGATTTCCTATTTTAAAAATATTTTTTGTTACATTACGTTTATTAGATATGGACACTAATGAGGCCGGTAACAGAAGGACGGCAAAATGGACATGGATTTTCAAGTCCTTTAGTTATGATCCAATCTCTGTGAAGTTAAGAGGACTATCATGTAATATTGGCTCATAGTCCATTCCCTGATGTTCTAAGAGTATTACAACACATATTTGAAAAAAATATGTCTATTGGTATATTAATTACAAAAAGTGAATTGCTTCACTGTTCGGTAATGGAAGGACAGTACGTGTAGTCCCATGTGTATAGGTTCATGTATGGTGTCTGTTTCTCCTATCAGGAGATGCCCAATATTTTTTTAATCATGTAAACTGAAAGATATCATTATGTGATCATGATTTATGAAAAAATAATCCAGAAAAAATAAACAAGATCAGAAATAATCCTCATTGGATTTTCCCACTTTTGGCTCATTTGGCGTGGAATTGCCCTACAGATGGCAGGATTTTTCTAAAGAAGTGTCTCTAGAATCTGATCAATCAGATTTTTGCCTGCATGACTCTGTATTTTGTACAGATGACAAAAACACATACATAATTCATGGTAGGATTTTTCTAAAGAAGTGTGAACTAGAATCTGATCAATCAAATGTTGTATTCATATCATTATCAGTGAGTAAAGCCTTAAATAGTTTTGAGTATTGTTCACTTTTCAAAAGTTTTTACATAATGTACTGTACTTGTATACTGTTGTACAATTACCTGAATCTGCACTACCTCTACCTGTACCACATTGCAGTGCATGTCATCATCCATGTGTAATTATAGCCTTTGAGTGTGACATGCTTCAGTAGGCATGAACTTTTATAACAGTTTGTGAACTGTCCATTGACACTGAATTTGTTTCCAGAAATAGGATTTTCATAGTTGCCATTTTCTGTTTAGTACAGTACATTATTAACAATTTATATAATTTTTCTTGGGTGAGAAAAAAGATTGAGAGATTTTTATCCTGAAAAGGAGATCAGGATTAATTTCTTCATTCTTTTTTTAATGAAGAATCTGATATCCATGATTTTGTTGTACACATCAATTAAAAATGGAAGAAATACATGTATGAACACTTTTAAAACTACACTTAAGTTTTTAACAAGTACTGTTAACCCGTTCATTACGAGATTCTGAAATCCCCATAGACTATGTACATAGCCCACCCGGTTCCTGTAAGCAACGGGTTCATGTAACCAGTCTAGCAGTTGCAGGCTTAGCGTACCAGGTACCATAATCTGATGTAAGGATTTATGCATGTATTTAGACTGTAGAACTTTCTATACACTTTGCCAATGGAATTTTGGATTAAGGCCAAGTCGTCATATGTACATACTGTACAGGCCTGGCTTGCAGCGCCCATGCTGCCCTGGCTGTAAAGATTAAATAGGGAGTACATGGTAGCTGAATTCAAAGTTGCATTTGTATACAAACTTTATTCACTCCCTTGCTCCCAAATCTGACCCTAAATTCCAAATCCCGAAATCTCCTTTTGTGCATGGTTAGTAAAGCCTGAACAAGCTTGGGAGTGTAAATCTGCACGTGGGCTGGTAAAATTCTGGGTTTGGACTGAAAAGCTTAAATTGCTCTTACCACTCGTACCAGTGTGTACATGTGTACATCGCTTTTACCGGACTTGGTCTACTGAGCTTCTAAATAGGGAGAGAGAATGAGGGGGTACATGTAGGTAGGGACAGAGATGCATTTTTAAGAGGAGAGTGTGGGGGGGGGGGGGGAGCCCTGAGGAGGAGGATAAAGGGAGAAAATGAAGAAGTGCAAAGAAAGAGATAGAGAGAATGGATGAGAGAATTAAAGAGGGAGAGTGAGAGGTACAAAATTAAAGAGAGCCTGGAGAGAGATACATGTACATGTAGTAAGAAAGATATGAATGAAGGGGGAAGGAGAGGGGGGGGGGGGGGGGGGTGGTGGAGATAGAGAGCAGATGAATGATGGAGTGATTGGGAAAGAGGTGGGGGGGGGGGGAGCCTTGGCATAGATGGAAACCGAGTCCCAGGGTCAGTCATTTAGCAGCTAGTGGAGGTGAGATATACATGTACAGACGTGTTAGAGCAATTAATTAATAACTTCCGATATAGCTCCCCTGTGTGCATGTAGATTGTTGTGATCTTGTGGGGATATTGTACCCTGTGTTTGCATATTTACATACCTTTGTGTCTAGACTTACTATACGATACATTACAATACAGTACGATGATTACCAATGTACATTGTTTATTGACTTTTGACAGTGTTGTTTAATTGTTTTGTTAGGTTGTTGTCAACTGTTGGTTGTTGTAGGATACTTTATACTCTTCTAATGTAGTTGCAATATTAAACTCTGGACTCTTTATCAACTGGTACCAATCCCCTAAAATTTAATGTTGAATGTTGTATGTATTTGTATTTGATTGAATTTTGTTCAAACTTGAGAATGTAAACAGTGTGAACTAGAAGGTTCCAGTTTGGTTTAGATGATAGCTTTTAGAAAAAAAAATATTTATCAGAATTGAAAATGGTGGAATTGGCCAAGGGCATGTAACCTGCTGTGAATGTCAGGACCTACAGGTATGCAGAGAACAGCTCAATGGAGATGTCAAAGATGTTAAAGATGAGGATATTTATGTTCTCTAATAATTGTCAAGAATTTCTCAGGCATAGATTTCCTGCTGAGAATTTCTAAATGTGCCAAAAGCAAAGAGAGATGGCTCTATGATTCACTTTTTTTATCAAATGACTACATTGTATGAATTGTGTATCAGGAATTTTTGGTAATATGATTTGTCCTTTTGAGGAAAAGTGATTAAGAAACCAGGTGGAATTTGGACTGCTTTAATGCCAACATTTCAGAGATCAGAGATACCATGTATAGGAGGGTAGGACAAGGACGGCTATTGAATGATCAGATTTGTAATTGTTGGCAACATTTGTTAAAATAACAGGTGAAAATTGAACTGATGGGTAGAACTTCCAATTATGTATGCCCAAAAAGCACACGGCATGCATTGGTAGGAGTAGGATAGGCCACCAATTTTTTCATTTATAGATTTTAAATTATGTTCTTGTCCGACTGGGCAAATCCTTGGGGCCATTCAGTTCTGGTCCTGCAGGTGACAGATATTTAAACATTCTCGCCTATAATTATCAAGACAGAAAAATATTTCTATATTAGTATGAATTTGGATGTAATATTTAATCAGAATTGACTGGCTAAAGAATTGAAGGAGGTAGAATTATGATGGGTAGCTGTTCAAACCAGATTATCTCAAGCACAGATTGCATGCTGTGAATTTCCAAATATGCCCAAAGACTGGGGCAGAGCTAAGTTATATCTACTATTACAAGGAGACAAGGACATGTGTTTATGAATAATTTGATTTGTCATTTTTCTGAGGAAAATTGCGGGACATTTCCGACCAATCTCTGTTTAGATGTTTCGGTTTAACAGCGCTTCCAAAATTTGGCCTGCACTTGTGCAGCATCTGCCTCTATTGATCCCTATTAGATTTGATTGAGAGTGATGTACTGTGCAATAAATTTGTAGTATTGATATTTTGTACATGTTCTTACTTCAGGTACACTCTTTGTACGATATTGTATGATAGAACCAGAAAAGTAGAGATTGATGCACTTGACAACTATTGAGCATTTTTTTCTTTTTTCTTTTTTCTTTTTTATGTAGGCTCTAGGCAGTTAAATTGCAAATATTCAGTGGATAGAAATTAGACATTGTTGTGTTTGTTACATGTACATGATTTGTTTTTAATGATCTTTCCAATGCCCACATGTACTACTTGAAAGGAATGCTCCCCAGGGAGTGGAGATGGTGCACCCATGTGTGTGGGCAGGCAGTGTATTCTGTTGTATGAACACTAACAGTGTATAGTGCTTAGAGATGATGTATGTTATTAGACGTTATAAATGCTTGTTATTATTATGAATAAAAAGAGAATCTTGACTAAGAATGCATTTTTCAAATAGACTTCTCTTGCCCAAAATCTCCATTTTGAAATGTGTTTCATGTACTTTCCCTTGATACAAGATTAGCCTGAAACCCATTTAAAAACTCTGATTGAGGGTTGGACAAGGATACATCATATCTCTTGCCGCCGCCGGAGGACTTGTAATGTATCCAAAAAGCACAGATTAAAATACATTTAACCACTTTTTGTTTCTCTCCAAGATTGGTCCTCTAATCATCATTTTCTTGAAGAAACCCCCCCCCCCCCCCGCCCCCGCCCCCGCCCCCCAAACCATTTGTATCCCACCATGAAAATAAAGCAATAAACAGACTATATTTATTAGAGATACTTTCCTTCCTCGCTGGATAAATCCAGAATAGTGTGCCCTATCCTTGACTACTGTACTGTGCTATTAGAGATGGAATGACTTCCGTTTTGCACGCCCCTAATTTCCGGTGGGATGTCGATGCTCTAGGGAGGAAAAAAAAAAGACACGAAAAAGAATGGATGGGTTTTTCAGACTTCTGTGATTATCAGTCTGGATGAAAACAAAATGTATGATACAATGATGTACGATGTATGTAGAGTGTATAGCACTGTATCATGAATGGGAGATGCCATGTTTGATGTTGATACCTGTATCTATTTTTTTAAAAGTCATGCTCATCTTTTTTGGAGACCTATAATTAGGAATAATCCCAAAAGCTTGTTTGTCGGATTAAAATCAGTATTAACTCCACTACTAATGAGATCTAATCCACATGTAATGATGTAAAATTATGGCTTCTTTCATGTTTTAAATGTGTGAGCATTTAGATTTGTGCAGAAAATGCATGCACTTGTACGTGTTACAATTGTGTACTTCATACTTTGTATAGTGGAGTAGGAATTAGAAACATTCTGTTCAAACATTTTGAATGCATGCATTTTAAATCATAATTACATTAATTGTAATTCAATTATAGATCTGTAATTTCCTGTAGCTTTGAATGTGATTATATCAGTTAGTTTTAATTAGACAGATGATGCCAGTGTGCTTGCTGTTGACTATGTAATTGTATTAACCTGTTCAGAACTGCTCCTGAATCAGGGAATAATTTTGCTCCTCAAATTTGATTAGCAATTTCAGCAGATGGATAAATATTTCAAATGAAATTCTGCACACTTCTATGGAAGAAAACTGCTATACAAAAGATATTTTGTATAGCAGTCATGCAAAAATGCATCTGAGCAAATTGCGATGCGATACCAGGAAAATTATTCCCTGTGAATATACTCAGGCAGTGGTCTATTGAGAATGTACTATATATGTTTGTTGATTCAAATGGTTTTGATCAGGTTAAACTATATGCAAAACTAATTAGCTTTGTAGTCTGTTTGCCTTAACTCCAAGACTTTATAACACAGCTAAGGTCTTACTGCTGCTCAACTGATGAACGGATCAGTTGTACATGTATGATGTATTGTATTGGTGTATTTGCGCCTACATGTGTACGTGTGGGAGAATCTTCTCTTTAGAAAATTTAGTCAAATCCTCGCAAATTGGCTGCACCTGTAGGCTGTAGGTAGCTTTGTGTATTGATGAGTTTCAGCCTTGTCAAGTTACAATGTCACCTGCCTGTGTTTCTTACACTTTAAAGCCGTGGTCACAACCCGCTGTACTTGCAAGTGCGTGCTGTCTACTTGCAAAAACGTGGGCAAAATTTGGGTATCCGTACGTGGTGAGTACCGCCTCAGTACAGATTTGGGAGCATGCAGACACTCCGTAGCACTTTTAGTGCACGAGGAACTTTCGCTGCGTTCGGCCTGCGGTCGGGCTACCGATTCACCCCCAGTACGGGTGACGCGCGTGCCCTCTACCACCAATGAGCGCACGTGATAAGTGCGTGGTCCGTGCTTACTCGGCACTTCCCCAGTTCAACTGTCCAATGAGCACGCAGAACTCACGTGGACCGTACCGAGTAAGCACGTGCTCCGCACTTACAACGCACGTTGTGCGCACTGATTTCTGCAGTATAATATGAGCAGAAAAGGTTGTTCGCACTTACAACGTACGTGAGCAGCACGTGTAAGTTTGGTACGGCCTCCGTACGATAACGTGGCAATCGCACGGAGATCGTACGTTGTAAGCACGTACAACTCACTTACCACGTGCGCAACGTACGATGCACGCAACCGCTCACGGCCAGGCGTGGCGTGCGGGCCACGTACTTAACACCGTGCGTTGACGGTACTCCCTCCCTGCTCTTCACTCCCTCCCCACGTTTTCAGAAAAACGTGGCGGCCGTGGCCTCCCCAAAAAACGTACGGACTAAAAACACGCACGTTGGGTTGTGACCAGGGCTTAACCCATTCAGTATAACCCTATTCTGATATGAGAGAGGAAACAAAGTGGTAGTGTTATTTTTTAACCTTTTTTTTGGTTGTAGTCCATAATGTTCAAATTAAAACTTTGCCTCAAATTTGAACTTGACATTTGTGTTCGAAATTTGATATATCATTCTGAACTTGAGCTTTGCCCTTCCGTTCTGTAGCTGATTATCTTACCATTGACCTTCTTTATTTCTTCTCGTCTCCTGAAGTCCCTGATAGGCGTTCCTGCATGTTGTAGATGCACATGAAGTAAGGTCATGTTTCTTGGTCAATCTTTCTACCATGTGTATTACAGATGGGCCAGTCATCCCTAGTACTGTAGTAGGTTGGATAGTCCTTTAAGCATACATGTGCATGTACTATGTCTGATTGTTAGTTAAAGGTAATATCGAGTATTGGTTATCCTCAACAATTCTTGACTCATATTTCTTTTGTGTGTGTGAAAAATGCCTGAAGTCAAATTATCAAGATGAAGGAGAAAACCTATTAGTAAATAGTGATAGGATAACAACAGCAAGCCTGCTACAATTCCTAATATCAAAATTTATGATTTTGGTTGATAAGAGTCACTAATTCCCTTTAATTCATTGAAGACTAAAAGTCATTTTGGTGTTGCACATAATCTCCATAGACCCAATACAAGGCTGAGTATTTCAAAACCAGTCCTCAATCTGAAAGGGTTAATGCTCATGAAGCAAACTTGTACATTTAATGTACAGTACATATGACTACAAGTAGGTATCATATTTTGCCATCCTAGATCCAGTCAAGTTTATTTAGATGTTGAGAAAGGGCCTACAGAGGGTTGAGGTCCCCAGGATCCCTGGCAATGTCAGAAAGTTAAGGTCAACCCAAAAGGTTGCTCCCTGTCAGTTTGCACTGGCAGTCGTGACATGCATGTATTTGGGATATATGCAGAATATAAGGACTTGTATGTGTATGTTGAGCTAAATTTGTAGAGGCATGATAATTTGAATCATTTGCAAAAATGAACCAAATAAGATTAAAGTTTTAAGGCCAAAACATTTTTTTTTAATTGGGCCGCTAACATTTCTGTTTCAACTACGAGAGAAAATGTTACTTCAAATGTGCCAAGCACACCTTTCGTGCTTGGCTGATTTTTTATAGGTTTTTGGGGCCAGTAAAATTCTTGTTCAGGCCAGTAAAATAAAAAAAATAAAAAAAAATTGTACTGGCCCAAACAGGCCTTTAATGTTTACCATGATTCTTATTTGTCTGATACATGTACAAGAAGTTGATGTAATATGACATTTGTAGGAAGAAATGAGTTCAACAACATACTGCAGGCCAGTACAGAAAATTGCAAAAATAAATTGGTAATTTATGTCCACGTCCACAGCTTAATGAACTCATGCATTATTTAATAGCAGTTACCGTGTTGTAGTGGAGTAAATGCACTTCAAACAATGAAATCAAAAGGCAGGTTAATTGTGTACATTGGATATTTTTAGCAAGAATGAATTCTTAATTATTTATAAATGTCACAAGCGTGCTGAGTGACGTCCATAAATGTCTTTTGTCAGCGATGTGCATGACTCTTTCTCGCTGATTGACAGTTGCCGTAATTGTTTAGGACATGCAGTTTGACAATAGATGTAAACTTTGAATGAAACAAAGAATAAGAGTCGGCCTATTTTCCTACATAAGACGTTACATGTACATTTTTTGGATGTATTAAAATTAGATTTTGATTTTTTGATGAACAGTTAGGAAAATTGAAAGGAATTGAAAGTAAAGTAAAATACAAAGCTGGCCGCAATTAAACTATATATTAATGTCAATCAACTTCATTAAAAATCATCCCAATTCCACTTCTCTGAGCTTTCTCGCTTTTCTTCTTATAATCCATTCCTTTTGAGATTCAGAAATCCTAGTAGACTTTGATACATACATGTAGCCCACTAAGTTCCCTTAAAGTTAAAGGGATCTAGTAACTTTGTTGACAAGTGCAAAACGTGATGAGTGATTAATAAAATGTGTATTGGAATGATCTGATATTATGTCCACAAATTACTGTGTGAAAATTTCACATTGATTGGATGTTTTTTGGCTGAGATATGAGCAAATATGCAAAGTGATATTCACTAACTCATTGTACTTACTTTGTACACGGCATGAAATTATCCCGTAGACAATTTCATATCTGAACACTTCAATAGTAAATATCTTTTGAACAAAATGGAAATTTGAAAAAACGGAAACCTGTTCCGTGTTTTTATTGTTAATATGAATATGATAAGGTATGAGAGAACCACTAAAGTTACAAGTAAGTTTTGAGGATTTGGACAATGTTACTAAGTCCCTTACAGAAGATTATTTGAAGAAGTTAATCCAAATGGTACTTGTGCTGTAGTATGGGTTCGATAGTTCAATGAAGTTGAGACATTGGGAGGGGGGGGGGGCAGACAGACAGACAATACATTTGTAGTTCATAGTTCTGTAGACAGACTTTATTAAAAGACAAGAAAGGACTTCATTAAGGACTTTATAAGAAAGGACTTCATTAAAAGACATTGACAAATCATCAACTTGTCAATCAAACCAATACCATGTACATAATCACCCCAATCCCCCTTTTCATAACTTTCTACAAAACCCATTCCCTTTGAGATTTAGAAATCCCCATCTAGACATTGTGCATAGCCCATCAGATTCCAGTAGGCAAGTGGATTAAGAGGATTAACTGAAGAAGTTAATCCTTTAGGTACTTGTTCTGTAGTATGGATTGAATGAAGTTGAGACATTGGGATAGTGAGGGGCAGAGCTGTATACATGTCTACCTACAGCTCTGGTGAGGGGGACAGACAGACCTCAGGCTCAGACAGACAACAGTTGGTCAGACTCGACTGTGTGCTTCCAATGAAGCGTGTAATAATCAATATCCCAACACTGTCATATTAGCCTACTTCTGTCTACCCCTTCAATGCTGTAATCGGGATAATAGGGCATAGTGTAACCATGTGAATGAAGGTTAAAACTAGTATTGCTGCAAGGCAAATTAACCCATTAAGGACTGGTTCTGAAAAACACTTGGGCTGTGGTCAATGGATTACTACATAATCATGGATTGTACTCCTAGGACAATCCATGATATAACTTGCGTATAGTTCATAATACAAACTTGTGAATCTTTAGCTCTTAATTAGCACAGCCCCACACAAAATTAGCTCTGGGCTACCAAAATCTAATAAATGTCACATTTTACTTGCCTGACTTGGCAATGAACATGTTCTGAATTTGTTTATGGTTTTCTTTGTCTTGGGCCACCAAGCAGAATTTACTTGTGTAAAAGTCTAAAAGGCTTGTTACTGTGTATGTTTCCCATACTTTTTATGAAGGTGATGCATGCAGCATTTGTATAGTTATCATTACTAAAATAATGTTGTACATTTAACAAGATTCCAGACCACTCTTTTAAAATGTACTTCAATATATATTGGGATTACCATATAAGGTTCTACAACAAACATAACTATTACTATGTATTATGATGCATGAATTTGTCACAAGAAAATCCAGAATTCAACTTGGCTGTAATTATCAGTCCCAATATCTGGGCTTGAATTGTAAAGGTGTAGCCTACTGTGAAGAATGGGACATAGTTTAGGCTGAGAAATTTCTGGTTCATGGACAGGTTGGGTAAACAAAGATTTATTTGACATTTTAGATTTCTTGATCTAATTAATGTAGATAGATCTACATTAGACCAATACATGGATGAAGGGCTGTCTTTTGGAGCAGATGATAGTCGAAAAAAGGCATTTTCCTCAAATTGTAATGAATTTAAAATGAAATTTAATTACCAATAGCCTTCTAAAGGTACTTGTCTTGTAAATCAATTATTAACACACTAAAAGCAGGATTGTCAAAATGTTAACCTTCATTTAACAGATATGCGTTGTCTTGTAGCAACATACAGGTACTTGTACATACAATTGTATGTACCGACAAATATAATAAAACATTGATTAGAATACAAGTTTTTCCCCCTTTTTTAATCAAATGGAACATTATTTACTCTCCATGGGAACTTTCTGGTTTAGGGACAGGTTGTGTAGATAAAGATGTATTTGTCATTTGATTTGCATGTTTGATTAATAAGATACTGTGAAGGTTTGCTTTAGAATGGTGATGCGTTTTCCAATTATATATTTTTTTTCTGGAAACATATTTTTGTGAACTTGTTGATGGAATGGAATACTAAAGATGTTACCTTTCATTTATAAGAATATTATTTGTGGGTGGTGGTACCCTTTAAGGGAAAACTTTCCCATCCCGGACTTCAACGTTTATTCAGGGAATTGGAAGGTTTATGGACCTATACATGCAGGTACCATCAGCGTCATATTGCAAAACAAACTGTAGCATATGACCTGACCACACTTTTGACGAATAAGTGAATATCTATTTGTGCAACCGGTCTATGTTACTTTCTGATCCCGGGCTGTTCATGTTGAGGGTATAGGGTGGTGCTTTTCAGCTGATGATGCTGAGCTGAGCGCATGGACATCTCTTTTACAGGACTGAATCGGAGTGGTTTCTGCTGCATTGGACTGATTTGTTCGATACAATAATATCATATTATTGCAGTTATAATACAAACATCATTGTAAGGACTAATGAAGAGCTGACAACATAATCAATATGTTCTCAAGTTGATAATACTACTATACTACTACATCGTTGGTCAAGTGATCGTATCAAGTTAGAGGGAGACACCATACTGGCGAGGATGGGGTGTGTGCGTGTCCTAGCCTGCTCCTTGGTACTGTTCACATCAACAGGTAAGTACTAGTTATTGTAGTTGGCTGGAATGCTCCCCTGGGAGTGGACAGGGTGCATGTTGAACTGCCTGGGTCCCATATTCATGAAAGCCTGCTAGCTAAGTTTCTTGCTAAGTCCATTTTTTTATAAATCGTAAAATCATAAGAAATTATATAAAAGAAATTGATTGTGTTTGGTACTTGATTGAATTAATGATTTCCCCAACCCTGGGCTTAGAGCTAATTGCATTTAGCTTGTTATGGTTTCAATTACCCAAGCATTTTCGTAAAGAAATCATAAAAATCACAAACCCTGGTACAAAATACAATAATAAATACAAAGTAAAAAGTGCCCCAAATCAATGATTAGCATATTTTTTTCTCCATTTCTCCATCTCTGTCTTTTCTTTCAGTAGTTGTAATGCACTGTACAGTCTACGGGGGGGGGGGGGGGGGGCGGGGGGGGGGGAAATGATTGAATCTCAACAGTGCATTTTGAAAAAAAAAAAAAAAAAAAATTGCAATTTTAAATCAAATTTTTTTAATTAAAAAAAAGGTATTTTCCCCAAATTGTAATAAATTGATGTGTACATTTCTGTATGGCACCATAATTTAATTACCAATAGCCTTCTAAAGGTACTTGTCTTGTAAATACATTTTTTACACACTAAAAGAAGGATTGTCAAAATGTTAAAGGGATAGTTGAGTTCTGGTAAGGAGAGTACAGTTTTGGTGAAACTGAATTTTAATGATTGAATCTCAACAGTGCATTTTGAAAAAAAAAAAAAAAAAAATTGCAATTTTAAATCAAATTTTTTTAATTAAAAAAAAGGTATTTCCCCCAAATTGTAATAAATTGATGTGTACATTTCTGTATGGCACCATAATTTAATTACCAATAGCCTTCTAAAGGTACTTGTCTTGTAAATACATTTTTTACACACTAAAAGAAGGATTGTCAAAATGTTAAAGGGATAGTTGAGTTCTGGTAAGGAGAGTACAGTTTTGGTGAAACTGAATTTTAGTAACCAAAACCTGCATCATTACATTACAAACTAATAGTTATAACTAGAAAGGAACACAAAATTACAAATGACGTAGTAAAGATCATGTTATGATATCATTCAAAAAGAGCCGTTAAAATGTAAGAGGGCGCTCTCTAAACACTCATTGGTTTCAACCATTTTGAATAAAATATTGTGCATGTGATGCTTTGTTGAAATAGTGATTAGATAGAGAAATAACCAACAACTATTTAAATACCTATTTTGTAACTTTTTGAAAAGAGGAAGCATTTTTTTGAATTTTTAACGGCTAGTTCAAAATTCTCTAATAAACCTGGGGCCCCAGGTTTATTACAAATTGTTATGTTTATGGATATTTCAGCCGTCTCTGAACCGATTTTGATCAAACAAAGATGATTTTATTATTTAAATATTATGCTCTTTCAAATTTTACACTCAGTTTTTCATTACCTCACAAAAAAAAAAAGTAGTCTAGCGCCCTCTCTACCAAAACTCAACTATCCCTTTAACCTTCATTTTAACAGATGCGTTTTCTTACAGCAACATACAGGTACATGTACATTATGTATGTACAGACAAACTTATTAAAACAATGATAATTTTTTTTCACTTTTTTAATCAAATGGAACATTATTTACTCTCCATGGAAACTTTCTGGTTTAGGGACAGGTTGTGTAAATAAAGATGTATTTGTCATTTGATTTGCATGTGTACAGTATGCTTGATTGATAAGATACCCTGAAGTTTAGTATCGAAAAGGACGAGTGTAGTCCTTAGTCCTTACTAAGAACTATATATATTCTTTCTTGGAAAGATGATGTATCATGCATGAAGGCTGTATATTGTAGTTGTGGCAGTACATGTAAGGTCCTTGTCTTTTCATTCTCCCTTGCTTGTGGTTGATTCTTTCTCCTCTCTGAAAGAAGTTCTGAAAAAGATGATGTCATTTTTTCAAAGAAAACAGCTGGAGACAGTAATTTATCGAGTGGAGGACTCAAAATCTGAGTGTCATGGTCGACTAGACACAATAGTGACAATACTCTATAATCAGATCTATTGATTTGTTCCTTGATGAACAAAATTGATTTGCTGTTAATTGTATTATTGTATAGATCTGTAGGCACTGACTTTCTAGATTATTCAAATTGACGTCTCTAAAGGGGATGGATCAAATTTATTCTTTCAATTTCATTCAAACTTGGAATGGTTTATCTCTCTTTCTCTTTCTCTAGAAACTCTACAACTTGTTATGATTATAATGTAAGCTTCTGATTTTCTTCAGAAATAAGAACGGATGTTGTTCTTGGAATAAGATTTTCCGAAACTGAAATTCCCCAAACCCAACTGACCTTAAAATGACCCTTCTGGTGACCTCATAGAAAGTATATTTAAATTCCCCCCAAATGCGAACCTTATTTAGACCTTCTTGTGAAGATTTATTCTAAATGTTATGCATGATTATTGTCTTGTGATTGTGGAATAATAGATCGATTCCCGGTTCATGGATAAAGGGAAAATTAAATTTGAATTGAAATCGTTCTTCAATATTTGTTATTTGATGGTAGAACAATATACTCCAGTTCATCTCTCTGGAGATGTTTATTCTATAATCTCAAGGAATTTATATCAAGGCTGTGGTTTCAACAATTATTTAACATTTAGAAATCATTTGTAGAAATATTTCAATCCATATACTTTAATACTTCATCCAACCAATATCCTGGGAAATAGATGAAATAATTTCAGGGCCTTTCCCCCGTTCTTTTGGTCAGGGTTGTGGTTTGAATAATTATGATCAATCATGAAATCCAATTTGCATCCATCAGGAGGGGAAGGGGAAGGGGATAAGGGGCAATATATACTACCCGGGTACTAGCCATTTGACAAACTGGATGGGCTTTGTGGTTTGTGAATTGTGGTTTGTGATTTTGTGATATTTATGTTTCATTTGTGAGTCAGTTATTTTCAAAAGTTCTGACTACATGCACCTTAGACAGTTCCATACGTGATAATAGCAAAAAGAACCACGGTTTAACAAGTCACCAGTAATAATAATATTATGTCCTTTTAAACCTTGGATCAAAAAAGACTTTACTGGTGAGTGGAATAGTAGTGGTTCCGTAAGTGGTGGAAATTAATTGCTTTGTTTATGAATTTCACAACCCTTTGCAAAATGTTGGGTATTTGATATCACAAAACGGTACCAAAACATATAATAATGTGTTGTTCTTTGCCTGGTGGTCCCCTTTAAACCATTTAATTTGAATGTCAAGCAGCTCCGTGTCTGTATGCAGTGAATCAAAAATATATGGGGGCTCAGGGCGAATTCGCCCCTGAAATGCCCGAAAGAGCCCTCGAAAATCATAAAAGAGCCCTGGTAAATTTGCATCAGAGTTCTAGATGCAAAACAAATGTTAAAGGTAGTTCAGATTCGTCAAATCAGATGCGCGGCGCCATCTTGCGTACGCGTTGCGCACAGTGCGTAATGCACGTTAGCTCAGTGTCATGCGGTGTGCGCAAACTAGACTAGTTCAAAATGGCGACCCGCTGTGTAGCATCCCCACGCTTGATGAGTTTAAGGTGCTGTATCCATGCAGGCAAGCTTGAAAAGTAGCCCCAGGAAAACAATCACCAGTGGACCTTGTCAACACTCAATGGGCTTGTTAATTCCAACAGTGTGAAATGGTGTAACTGGTTACATCAATGGGCTTGTTAATTCCAACAGTGTGAAATGGTGTAACTGGTTACTGCTAATTTCTGTCTTTCTTACTCTAGCTTGAGTTGATGTATACATAGTAGAATCCCGGCCATTGTGTTAATAATAGTTTTTACAAATTATATTATAATGATATGTGATGTCTTTGGCTATTAAAGGCCTATTAAAGGCATTTATTCACATCCATTAAAAACAAGTTACAATAAATGCGATGAATATGGTGTGCAAAAGGTGCACTTGATTTACAATCAAAACTACATACTATTAAAGGTATTACACGTTTGAAAGGCATGTTATACATGAATCAAATGGCCCTCATGTATCAAATGGCCCTCAATATGTTAACTTGAATTTTGAGTTCAAAATAGGTTGCCCAGAAAATCAAATTTCCCTGAGCACTTCATGGGTCTGTAAGTGTATATCCCCTAGCAAGGTTAGTCCATTGACATAGAATGCATTCATTTGAGGGTTTGACACCTCTAAAGGCCCAGTCACATATCACTAGATAGCATACACAGATGCCCGACAAATAGAACATTTTCGAAATCAAATTATCCGGTGGTGAAAATTGTCTCCATCACTTCATGCACAAAACATTGCTCCGGATAGAACAACGTACATCGCCTGACAATGAATGGACAAGAAACGCATATGAACGGAGACGAACGGATTGAAAATGTTACTCTCTGTCAGGCATCAGTTTACGCTATCCAGTGATATGTGACCACGCCTTAAGAAATCCAAGGTTGT
Organism: Echinarachnius parma; assembly: GCA_037951105.1. Classification (NCBI taxonomy): domain Eukaryota; kingdom Metazoa; phylum Echinodermata; class Echinoidea; order Clypeasteroida; family Echinarachniidae; genus Echinarachnius; species Echinarachnius parma. Next base: position 185,998 of record JBAMJV010004769.1, on the reverse strand, counting down.
CTAGACCCTTTTTATCAAATATTTAAAACTTTTTTCCCATTTTTTTTGTCATTTCCTTTGTTTTCTTTCTAGTTCTCAATCTCCGCCTTGAGGTGGGATTATATTCTACATTCATTTCTATTTTAAGTAGGCCATTTCTCAATACCGTGTAATAACTAACTGCGGCTCCAATTGATGTTGGAGTAGGAAATAGAGTGGGATTACATTAATGCACCTTTTGTGCTTGTGATTTTATCATCATCACATTTCAAAATCACAGTTATTCAATAACTTCCTTTCTATGCATGAATATATTCTTCCTGCTTAATGCCGAGATGTAGCGGCCCTTCTGTTATATTTATTTTTATATTTGAGGGGGGGGGGGGGGGTGGGAAGGAGAGAAAATACATTAGCACACCCTTTTCTGGTTGTGAATTATTAGCAATGTACAATGTACACACTTCAAATTGACTGTCAGTCTGTTGTCATTTTCTTTACAATCCTTTCTTTGTACTGTCCGCACCTTTTTATGAAGTGGGTTAGAGGTGCATTATGCTCTAAAATCACTGTCATTCTTTAGTTCATGTGTTTTATCCTCCTGGATATAAATTTTCCCCTTTCATCGCAACATTACCTCTAAGTATAACTTTTATCCTGCTCCCCGGTTCACCGCACTTGTTACACAAATGAGCGCACCAGTTTGCTTGGATCCGTGGATTATAATGTAATATTGCACCGCCCTCTCAGAGTGATTGTGAGTTTGCCGCCAATTTCCCGCCAGATGGGTGATTGCTCTGGTTTATCAGCTTTAGCTCTAGCCTCGGCATTAGCGTGCTCGTCACAAATTGGAAAGTTATGAAAGACGGCCTACGGAAGGCGGTCAGACTTGTATGCATTTTCTTGTATTAACAAGTTTCAATACATATGTGCTGCACGAATGCATTGTTTTAACACAACATTATTGATGTTGTTTTATTACTGGCTTTGAGGGCACACTGTCAATTTGAGAGTTAAGAAAAACGGCCCAAGAAAGGCTGACAGACTTGCTGTCATACATTGTTTTAGTGTACATATGATGACATAAACGGTACCCTGTGTATACACGTTTTAACACATCTGTGCCGCACAAAAGCATTGTTTGAAACATTTTTAAAATACAGTAAGTGTATTCTGCATTTCTGGCCCACAGCATTGTTGATTGGTTTAGTCGGTTTAGTAATATTGGTTTTGAGTGCACACCGCAAATTAATAAGTTATGAAAGATGGCCTGTGAATATCTGCCTGACTTTCATTTGCTCTGATGCTACCTCCAGGAAGTAGGAATAGTGTTCATGTATTTGGATGTTTTTATTATGATTCATATTGAAGTAATAACTAGACAAGAACAATTTTAAAACTAAAGGACAAACAATTTATGTAAGCCACTGCATCAACAATGTTGCCAGTGTCTGCAAGCTGGCATCGTTTTGTTAAATTTCATGCAATTAATTACATGCCATGTAGCTTTAATTTAGATCCTTATTGGATATAATTTAATTAACATTATATCTAGTAGTACATATAATTCAAACTTGGTTATGTTAATGTACCCTTCATACTGAGTGACTCTCGTAATTAGTAATGAAGATAATAATGAAAAGGGAAAGAAGACTGGGAAACACTGTCAAAACCACCTCCAGCTTTTCCAGAGAACTGCCTTCAGCCTTTTCACAGAACTTGAGAGAAAATCACCACATCCTTTGAACAGGCCCGACTGTTCTTCCCCTCTCCCACTCGCAATCTCGTCTGTGAATTATTAACGCCTGTTAGAATAATTCGTGTTCCAATCGATAGAGCTGCTCAATGAGCAAGGTAATGACTCATGCTACATTGTACATGAACTTAAAGGGATCTAGTAACTTTGTTGACATGTGCAAAAAGTGATGAGTGGTTGATACAATTATATTGTTGTTATCTGATATGTCCACTGGGTGTTGTGTGAAAATTTCAAGTTAAATGGACGTTATATGAACAAGTTATGAGCAAAAATGGAAAGTGATATTCACCAACTCATTGCACTCACTTTGTACACGTTTTTCGCGGTCCAGTGGATAATTTAACAAAACAATCATAAATATCTACGAAAGGGACATTTGAAAAACCGAAACCTGTCCCATGCTTTTATTGTTGATACGAATACAACAAGGTATGAGGGAACCGCTAGAATTCCAATTGGATTTTGAGGATTTGGACAATGTTACTAAGTCCCTTTAAAGCTCTGTGACTGACTGTCTTGGAGAAAACGCAAAAATTGTCCTGACAAATCATCCAAAAGAAGGGGGAAATGGAACTGGAGAATGGTTTAGACACTTTTGACATTTTGTGCTACATGAACTTAAAGCACCGTGACTGAATGTATTGGGGGAAAAACTAATAATGTCCTGGAAAAATGTCAAAAAATTACTGCAAAGTTCTGGAAAATGGTTTAACCGCTTTGACATTTTGTTTCCTTTGCTATCCTTTGTGCAACTTTTAAAATAATTTTACTATCATGTCTTTAATTAACCTATCAAGTCCTTGATGTGTTTTCTACTGTTCAACTGCTGGTGAAGAGATGTTTGTGGGCACCATAATTTTTTACACCAAATTTGACAAACATAATTTAGCTAAACTTCAAGAAAACAGGTTTTACACTCTGCCTTATTGTATAAAGTTGATACAACTAACAATTTCCGTAATGATTGTACCGAATTTGATACATAACTTCAAAGTAATTTGCACAGAATTGGACAAGCCTAACTTGTAATGTTTTTCTTTGTTTTGAACCAATCAAAGCTAGTTTTGGGCCACCCCAAAATCACTTGCCTGACATAGCCATAAGGTAAAAACACGTTGTTTCCAGCCCTGTGTATTAAAGCATGTTTGATGGCTTCATACATGAACATGTAGTACAGTACAATGTACACCTATAAATTGTATGCTGGGTGGTACTTAGGGATGGAGTGTGACGTCCATACTTACGAATCAATTTGCGCCCAGCATTTTGGGGCAGGTTCTACCATCATCTTGAAAGTCAATCAGTGTCGCTTTTTATTATGACGCCGCTCCGCGAGATTCCTTTTTGGCGCTAATGGCCGTGCATATAAATTGCGGGATTTAGGTAAGCTACATGTAGGGGATTCAGAGGAGGTGAGAGAGAAATTACCATCTCCGTTTTCAGACGGAAGAAATTTCATGTATCTTAGTCAGAATTTGACTGCCTTTAATAACGCTATTGAAAATTCATTATTTGATGAAATGCAGAATGTTTTGATGTTTGATATTTGATGTTTGATGTTGGATATTTCAAAACAGTTAATTCAGACTTCAGACACTGGATTTACTTTGTATTGACATGCAAAATATGATCCATATATATGTAGGCATCATTGATGGCATGTGTGAACGGGTCATGATGAAGAGTTTTTTCTCCAGTCAGTACAGGCACTAGTTGGAGTGGAGCAGATTTATCTTCATCTTCATCTTCATGCTGGTAAGCCTGGTGATGGGCCTTCATGCTTCATGTTTGTTTTCAATGGGTACCTTGTTTATTATATAACACTATTATGCTTAAAAATTTGAATTACAATTAAGTACCCTGGATGCGAACTGTCAACTGTGCAAGAATGTGTGATATCTCAGTATTACCTGTGTGATTTTTTGGGGAAAATTTAATGCAAGGAACATTAATCTCATGATTGTATTACTGTGCAACAGGCATTAAAAACACCTTTTATAAAAAGAGACTACCAAGTGGAAAAAGGGTTTTCAGCCGTATAATACATGTAGACTACTAAGTGGAAATGGGGGTTAGATCAGATTGGGTCACATACAGTATCCCTGTTATGTCATGTAGATTGTAGAACTCAAGTCCTCCCATTGTAACAAAAACAACAAAACAAATAATAACAAAAAACATACTCACATGTACTCATTCAAAACAATGTTATTGTATTAACCGAGAGCGTTTATAAACACTTTTAAAAAAGCATGATAAACATATATTCAAAGTGAAGCTTTTAACCAAGTTCATTATCTTCTGTTGAAGTACCATTCTGTCTATCAAAGCCTCTTACGTGTCATTTCTTTCTACTTACTGTGTTGTCATAAAAAGTCAGAGGTGCGTGAAACAAGAACATTCTCCAACATTAATGTGTTTTGACTGGTGGGACTATGGTGGGATTGTTTGTGTAAGGTTCCTATTACATTTTGTCCCGGGAGTGGAATTTACACAATGATATCAACTTGTTCCTTTGTCCCTCTCGGTTCAATCCAAACTATAAATGAACAAATTCAATATTATGAGTATCAAGAATTTCCAGAAAATAGGTCTAGAAATGAAAGTTTTCAATTAGTTGGCCTGGCAGGGGAATGTAACACTAGGACTTATCAAGTGGTGGTGGCCCAAAGCCAAGTTTGGGTGGCCCAAAACAGAGATAAACAGTATTTAAAGATTATAAATGTTATATGGTTGTCCAGATGGGCAAGTAAATATAGTGGTAAAGTCCACTATTATGTGTGTGTATTGTGGGACCAATTCTGAAATAGTTCTGACATGTTTTCTTGCGGAATAAATAAGTTGGTCTGTACAAGTACTCCTGCATATTCTTTCCAGAGACACCCTATGCATATGGGTATACAGCCAGTAGATTTTAGAAGAAGAAGACTAGTACTAATGAAGATGAAGACGATTAAATGGTTCAAATTTGAAAAATTGGTCCATATTCATGAAACCATAGTAGGTTAGTGGCAATCTACATGTAAGTGGCAAGATATTATTTTGGTGTGTTCTCCCATAGACCTGGTTTTCCAAACAGTGAGTGTGCCTTTAAGCCCAAGAGTGAGAGTGAGAGAAAGGGGGGAGTGTGTTTGCATTTGACTTCAGGTTGTTCAGTGGTACCTTCATACAGTACATGTACACATGTGTTATATATCACCTGCCTGAGTGGCATTGAATGGTTTTCCAGGTCTTTCAGGGAAGACTGGGAAAGAAAGTAGGTCAGATTAACCTTTGACCTCTGGGTTACCCAAACTTTTTGGGAATGAAATTGGAGCCTTCTATTTTTGTTTTATGTGTGTCTATCATCACTTCCTTACCTTACTTGTCTTTGAATTTAGAAATGAAAAATATGACAATGTGTGTGGCTCATACTTTGTAATTGCACAATAGTTCACATGCTGAGTGGTTTTATTGAAATGCAATTTACATTTGATATGTTCTGATGGGTTGCTCGAAAATGTTTTGAATTGAAATTTGAGTGTTTCTAAAATGTACCATTGCTTCAATCAAGTTGTTACTGTTAGGACCATTTCCTACATTTGTGTCTTTCTATCTAATAATCTATAAAATTTAGAATAAATGGACTTGATTGAATGTGAATGGTGTTTTGCTTTGTGTGGCTCATAACTCTGCACATATTCTGTACAAAAAAAGAAAGAAACTTTTTACTGCATCAAGATGTAGTTTTGAAGATACAATAAAAACTTTCAAATATTTTTTATTTTCATTTTCCAGCAGGTTTTATTCTAATTAAACTATGTAATGGTTGTCATTGGCTCACTGCAGCATTATATTGCTAGAAACATCTTTTGCATCACATCTCAGTGATACCCCCCCCCCCCCCTCCCCAGCCATCCCCAATTGAGATCAAGAACACTTTCATATAGAGCGGTTTGTCAGTCCAATTCCATTCTCCTGCTCTTTAGCTGGAGACATTTAATAAAGGGATCTAGTAACTTTGTTGACATGTACAAAAAGTGCTGAAGGGTTGATGCAATGTATATTTTTGTGTGGAAATTTCAAGTCAAATGGACATTGCATGGCCAAGTAATAAGCGAAAATGCAAAGTGATATTCACTAACTCACTGCACTCACTTTGTACACGGTTTCAAAACTCCCCCGGAGTTTTTGTTATCAGAATACTTCGATCGTACATATCTTTGTAACGAAAGGGAAATTTGAAAAACCGAAACCGGTCCCATGATTTTTTTGTTAATACGAATACAACAAGGTATGAGGGAACCGCTAGAATAAAAATTTTATTTTGAGGATTTGGACAATGTTACTAAGTCCCTTTAATCACTGCTTTCTCCTCTTTTCATCTCACATATCATCAGACTTTTCCCCAGGTTGCGTTATTTCATATTGGGCCTTTCTCTTGATGCATCTGGACGCGTCTGATGAAATCCAGGCAAATGTCGTTATTTGAGAAAGAGAAGGGCACAAAATCACTTTTTGTTATTCAGAGATAATCGTGTTTAAAGTTTAAAAGAGCATGTATTTAACTAAATATAGCTCTCTCAGTCAATATTTGATGAATATTCATGAAATTAGACATAATTATTTTCTTACAATTGTGTGTAATTGTAGTGTATTATAACCCTCTGTCCTACAAGATGGTATGCATAACTCAATTTAGGCAGAATTGACTTAAAGTCCTTCTCGCTCTCACCTGGCGATTATGAAAGGGATACAAGTGATGTTGATGCTGCATGATGACCCGATGAGTAATGCTATTAAGTTGTAGAATCGTGATCCAATGCATAATGTAGGATTCCAATGCCTACGATTTTGATGCATGAGAAATAGGTTGAAGTTGTGGAATCGTGATCCAATGCAGAATGTACAATTCTAATGCCTTAGATTTTTTGCATGGGGAAATAGGTTGAATAGCGTGCATTGCAATCAATCTCTTCAAACTACTTGAATAGTCAACCTCGCAATTTCCAAATCCATTTGGGGGGCTTCAGCAAAAGCTGTAGGCTAATCTTGACCTTTTGGGTAAAAAAGCAAAGAAAGAGGAACTAGAATCTATCTTTGACAGGCCAAAAGTTCACCTTAAATTGAGCATTTTGTGCTAATTAGATGTAGAATTAATGACAGAACTCTATTCTTGGTTGAGTTTGGACAATTCTGTAACACTTGACCTGATGATAATATAATACTATGTACTGCACCCAAAAAAGGCAGATAACTTTGAATTACCATTTTGGTGCAAAATAAATGTTCAAAGGCATAGAGAGGTCATCATTCTCAAGTTTGGACAAATCTGTAACACTTGACCTTGTGATGATAATACACCGACACAGTGTGGAAAAGGCCAGTGGAATAACAACAAATAAAAAAACAACACTTAAGGCACTTTTATGCAAAGTAGATACATTCACATCTCTTAGTTCCATCTTTTACATTCAGTATAAACACATTGAGTGCCAATATCGCATATTTGCACTACATAATACACACAAATGTCATAGGGCTGTAAAATCCCTGGCATTTAAAGTGTTAGGCCACAAAAAAGCCATTGAATCATGGAACATGACATCCTTTTCTGCCAATAGTGATGAAGGGGTTACCTTGCTCATATCAGACAGTTGCATGCACATAGCGGAGCGTCGCTCGAAGAGATCCGTTGTCGACTGGCAATGATCATCCGATCTGCCCGCAGGGCTCCCTCGCACATCCAAACATAAACACAGGAGAGGCCTGAGCATTGATTGCATGCATCACTGCCAATTTAAGCAGTTTCTTTTCTGAATTTCATCCCTCAAGGAGAGAAAAAGTGGAATTTTAATTTAAAGAAATGGGACAAATGATAACAAAACCACAGAATTTCTCCCGGTGCTGTTTTAGTGTTTCATAACCCTTTCTCTTCTCTTTTGATTTGTGCTATATCCTCATTTTATTTACATATATTTTATGATAATAAATGTTTGTGTAGTTGTTGAACATCTGAGTAAATTGCGTAATGAGGAAATTAGAAGCATTCATTTCTTTTCACATGATTTTAATTCATGTTCAACATATAGATAGTTAAATTTGATTAGATTGATCAGGGCCCCATTGCAGAAAGAGATACAATCGATTGTAAGTTACAATTAATTGTAACTCAGATCATATGTTCTAAATGCTCAAATCTGATTGGTTGAAACGCGCAAATGTTCTGACTTACAATCGATTGTACTGTAGATCTCTATCTGCAACAGGCCCATAAGTGATAACATTTTACAGAGAAATGAGAAGTAATATGGCACATTTTTTATTTCCCTTTTTCTAAAAAGTCACAGCCTGTGTTCTGCATTATTTGTAATACCAAAATGCAGTACCTAATTCCAAAACACGTATTGTTTTACTAGCAAGCAGGGACCCCATGAAAAAAAGTTAATTTCTGCACTGGTTTTGTGTTTCCTATTTCATTGAAAATTTCCGGTCCTAATGAAAATGCGTCTTTCGATATTTCCTTTGGGAACTGTCTTCCAGACTGTCCCTGCAAAGCATTGTGAGACTCTAATTTACCCGTTCCCTACTAGTTTATGAAATCCCCATAGACTTTGTACACAACCCACTCGGTTCCCGTGGTCAAGGGGTTAAGGCTATGTAGTCTGTGCATGCTTACAACATCTTGGCAAAGGTTCGATCATTCCGCCATTTTTTCTTCGGATGCTTTGCTTTGATCCTTTCCTTCCTTGTCTTGACTTAGATAAGAAAATGTTAACCATTTCCTGTATTCCTTTTGTAACTATATATTTTTAGATTAAATTGTTTTATTGTTCTAAGTTCATACTTTAGGAGTATAAAAGTCCTTCGGCTTACACTTAGATTGATAAGTGGGGAAATTAAAAAAGAGTAATAAATGGTCTTTCTGGCTCCTCGTGGGACTTAATTCGAGGAGGCTGTTGTCTCTCCAATGTGATGCGATTGGAGAGGTAAATTAAAGAGCTACGTGATTTGTATTCAGAGCATCTCCACAAAAGTTTGATCAGCTTGCCTCTGAGATGCCAGCTGTTGCTATGACGATCACCTTTTGTGTTGAAAACAAGAGAATCCTTTCTCCGTTGGCAATAATAGCACTTTGACTTAGAAATCGTAAATTGTTATTGTCAATTTTCATCCAGTACAAGCTTTCTGTTTTTTTCTCAGATTTATTTTTAAATGAGAAAGAGAGCAGAGATTGTGACATTTAAAGCATTCATCCTTGCCCACTTCATTTAAAACATTCCACTTTTTGTTGCAGTTCTGCAACTTGTATCTGTTTTTTATATTAATGTACTACAATATGTATTAAAGTTATATTTATAACTCAATCATTGATGTACGTATATTTTAGACCAGCAATTCAATTAGGAGATAATGACTATTTTGCTAAATATTCTCATGATTTGCAATATTGTATTAATTATTAGTTATTCTGTTCATCACTAGTGTTGAAAATACTCTTGAGCCTGGAGTCATAACAATTTATGAAATAGTCTGGCCATTTGTTTCATGTATAACATGCCTTTCAAACGTGTAATACCTTTAATAGCCAAAGACATCACAGTCTTAGTTTTATCATTATAATATAATTTGTAAGAACTATTATTAACACAATGGCCGGGATTCTAAATATGTATACATCAACTCAAGCTAGACTAAAACCCCTTCTTAATCAAAAAAAATAGTTGCGGTGACGTCCTGACCGTTTCTATTAAGAAGCTCCAATCGGGATAACATCCGGACGACATCCGGACGACATCCGGACGACATCGGGGTGAGATTCACCCTAGTCGGGTCAGGGTGATAGCACGGTAACGTCCGGATGACATCTGGATAAAACGTGTATTAAGACGCGTGCGGAACGTTACCCGGGTAGAAGACGTCATGGCCGTGAACAAAAAACAGCGCGCGCTGATACTCCGTGTTGCCCCAGCTGTTCGCGTGATGAGGGAGGTGCGGTTGTTATGGTAACCTACCCGAGTGAGGATTTTGCGGATGCTAGATTAAGAATGGGTCCGAAGGCTCACCACGTGTTTTACGTCCTGACTCCCTACTGTTTCTCATCCACATGTCGCTCGGGTAACATCGAGGTGAGGTTTATTTTTCCCAATTAAGAAGGGGTTCTAGATACATTATTATAATATAGTGCTGTTTGGGAACAGGGTAGGAAATATATGATGGCTGAGGGCGATTTTTGCCCCCTAATTTTCAAAATAGTCCCCTGAAATCAGTAGATAGCCCTTTAAATTACCATAGGCAACCCTCGAAATTAACTTTTTTTGCTGGTGGCCCGGTCGGGCCAGTAAAATTAGTATTTTTCCAATTTTGGTGGCCCGAAACCAAAATCTACTGGCCCGAAAAAAATAAGGAAAAACAAAAGTAAAATTAAAACAATTTACCATATTCATAGTTTCAGGGTACTGGGCAATGTTTAGCCTCATTTGTTACTGTATTCCAATGCTCGAAATTATCTTTTTTTCTGGTGGCCCGAAAATAAAATTTACAAACAAAGAAAAACAATGGTCATGACTACTTGGTCATTAATTGGTAAATTATGGAAGTTATGTGTTAAAATTACCACCATCATTAAAGAAATCCATCACTGAATAAACAAAACAAAACCTAGAATCGAGCAGTTTTATCTAAGAGTCATCAACTGATGAAACTAAGCTCTTTTCCATGTACGATTTTGTTATTTTATGGTCCATAAAATCTCCAACACAAAAACACACACATGGGACTGAGCATAGCTAAGATAACCTTTCAAATCGGGAAATGAAATCACTTAAATCTTTGTTATTTTACAAGCTAAAATAATTCCAAGTAGTCACAAGTCTCTACCTTGTAAAAATGATTCTTTCTAATACCTTCAAAAATATGAATAATGATCCGACAGATGAAATTATTCCCCTTTATTGACGGTATCGCGGAAGGCATCGCAAAGGCAAGCACACTGCACTTTGCAATATGAATGAATGTGAAAAGTTAGACATGTGTTTTGATAGGTCTTAGTATGCACACATACTCCCTCTGTGGATTGGTTGTTATATGTTTATATTCTACATGTTGCAAAGGCTTCCAGGGGGTGTGTGGGAAATTAAGAAAACAGCATAAGCATATGCTTTTACTTTTAGTCATTACACACCTCTGGAAGTTGTTTAATTTTACCATGATTTATCATGCAAGAAGTAGATAATTCAAGGGAGAGTGTTCATATGAGGAAATAGCACATATTTGTAGGCATAAATAAGGATTAATTCAACTAGCGCAAGTGCGCTTGCGACTTTTTATGTCCGTCCTTTTCATTTCTTGCAAATATTTAAATCACAATTAAAGTGTTTTTAAGAGGTGTCAAACTTGAGATTCATATTCCTTGATGTTGTCTTCTTATGGTTTAAACATTTGGTGGCCCGATCGGGCCACCAAACTTTGGCATTTTCATGTTTTTACTGGCCCGACCGCAACTTTTACTGGCCCCGGGCCATCGGGCCTACGCCAATTTCGAGCGTTGCCATAGGGTATTATGTTAGATATTTTGTGATATATACATCCATCAGATTGAAAAAGTAGCCCCCTAAAATAAAAAAAATAAATTCCTGCATTGTTCGGGAATAGCATGTTATGTTTAATTCATATGTAATATAGTATGTAAAACTTGTAAATAAGTTTTTTGATACTGTGTTATCATATATACTGGTTCATTAGAATGTATGATCAATTTCAATTTCAATCCAAATATGAATTAAATCAATATAAATTTTCATTGACATTGAAACCTTTCTGCAATAATTTCAAATGTGCTATTTTGCTTCTTGGGGGGAGGGGGGGTTAAGCATAATATATATTACCTCCTGCAAAATAAATTCTGACTTTATGTATGAGCCTGGCGTCACAATGGCTGACTGATAGCAACCAAATTTCATTGCTATTTGAGCAGATGCATCTTGTGCGAAATGCCCTGTCTGGAAGGTCGTATCTGATGAGAGTCGGATTAAAAGAGCGATTAAATTCTAATTGAGATTTTAATTGGTCTATCAGTGTCACTCGGTGAATGAATCTCTGTCAGAATGGGCCATAAAATGGTTTACAGACCAATTAACACTTCGTGCAAATTATATTGGTACTTAGTAGTGTCACATGGATCATAAAAGTTGGTACGGAATGCCCATTTAAGTGGAGAAAATTTCATGAAATAATAACATAAGAAATATTAAGTAAAATCCTACCCCTTTATTAAAACAGGAGTACCTTTACAGTCTAAACGCGAAGCGTGCGTAATGAGGTGAAACCGGCGAATCTCGCGGAACTCGAGATTAGGCTGTCAGTCGGAAATCGGGCATTGGGATGTCACGAGACTTCTCAAAATTTTTGAGACAGGTCAACAAACTTTCATCAGGTACCTACGTCATGCATCGTGCAAGCAGCAATGGTTGGGTACGTACAAACATGATTCTTTCTCTTTATTTTGATGCATAATTTGCCAATTTTTGCCGTCATCTTGGGTTTGAAATATTGAGATGAAAATCGGAAACATTTTATCTCTTTCTGGTTAATACTTTTGTCATATTGTCAGATTTTGCGACGTCTTGACCCGTCTAAAACTTACTTTGTAAAATTTTCTCCGAATAATGATAGTTTGAATTGTTGGTATTACGCACAACCCAAATTCGTTTTGATGCACGATGCTTTTCATGTAATAAATGTCACATTAAAAACAACAAAATCTTGAATGTTTACCGGAAGTAGGCACAATTTTGCTGTAATCGACTCGATCTTTTCGCGCGATGTACGAGAATGGCGCGCCAACAAAAGAAACGATTCACAGTGGCATTGTTCTTGTGTAGTCCCATATGCTTCAATTTATGTTGGGACTGCCTAGTATTACTGTTGTAATTTGTATGTCTATGATTCTTACTATCCATAGCGATTAGAATGTTACTATTAGGTTTAATCTTATTTTAACTGATTCTTAAAATTACTAGGCCAGGCCCAGGGAAATGTCCCAATTTAGAAGACTCATAATCATCCATGATCCTGATCAGTGAATAATCATGTCTGATTCAGATTTCAGTGCAATTTTGTGTTTATGAATTATGTAAATTGAATTGTAATCATTGAATATTATTTACTAATACTAGTAAATACTAGCAAGTACTCGCCCACCATGCCCACATCACATCTGTGTATTAATGATTATACTTGTAAATGTTACAGAGAGCATCCATTCTTAATTTTGTCATGTTTATATCGGGGAATAATTTTCCTCAAATTTGATTAGCAATTTCAGCCGATGGATAAATATTTCAAATGAAATTCTGTACATTTCTATGGAAGAAAACTGCTACACAAAAGATGTTTTGTATAGCAGTCATGCAAAAATGCATAGCAAATTGCGATGCGATACCAGGAAAATTATTCCCTGATTATATTTATATTAAGTTGATTTTCATCGAAGTAAAGCATTGGAGAGCCACATCACCACACATAGAGTAATCAATGTATACTAAAATACTGCTGTAACTCTCAATTTCACACCATAGTATGCAGAACTGATGTAAATGTGCGACCCTTGGGATCGCTGATCTCCAAAATAGCGGAGGGAGAAGATGGTGCATGGTGGGCAGTCTGGGCAAAGAATGCTAATTTAGCTAGTTTAAATTTTGAAGCATGTGTCCTGGGTAATGGATCAATGCACCATTAGAACTATGGGGCTTGATCAGTTGCACGTGCACTAGCCCCAGTTAGGTTTATTGTACGTGCGTTCAAAAAATAAAAATAAACCACCATCAGGATCAGCCTGTTTACATCTTAAAGCACTTTCCATTTCCCCTCTCTGATCACAGAAAATGTTCTAACGAAATGGTGCCAACAGAGATGGGACTGATAAGGGGATTTTCATTGCTAAAAGTATTTAGTAATTTCTGTGCTTCATGCTAATTTATTTTCTTTCTTTTTTAATTGCAGGCTTGCCCCAGCCAATAACATCAAGGTAGCTGTGTTCAGTGACTCCATTTTCCGTGGGCTTCAAGACCAACTGCAAGCTACCAACTGTTTTTTTTCCTGGACCGTTGATTTTCTGCCTGGAGCAACTTTAAATAAATTATATGATCATATACGCTATAATTATACAACAGACAGTGACACTGGACTAGTTCTTCTCCATATTGGAACAAACAATTTAAATAAGGGTGTATGGCATCAAGATAAACTTTTATATCGCCATCTGTACTTAATTACGAGAGAACGTTTTCCAGCTGCACATATAACATTCAGTTTTATTTTACCCCGCTGGGACAGTGAGGATCTTCACACTAAATCTTTATATTACAATTTAAAACTGCACCAACTCTCCACTTCCTTCGGGAGATGTAATATATTTGATGGAACTGGTCCATTTTTGCAACACTCCTTTCATTACCAGAGAGACGGGTTACATTTGACAAGTGCTGGCAAGAGTGTTATTGCGGACAGTATATCTTCTTTTGTGAACAATTTATTTTTTCCTGCTACACGCGTTATTGTTCCACATCCACGATGGCAAATACCACCCATTTGCTCTCCAAAAAAAAAAAGGCATCAGGAGTCGGTTCAGTCAGGACAGTGGAAGGAGACAGATTTGGACTTAGTAGTTTATTGCAGGCGTGAAAAGTATGGAAATCGTCGCCGTCAACAAACACCACAACCTCTCCCGCCGAAGCCAAGAAAGAAAAAAACACCATGGCAGTCTGTTCTTGCTCCTTCAGCCCCAAAGTATTATGTGCCTGATGTGCCAAGTTTTAAGATAATTCCTTATGTGGCCATCAAGTCGAGATGTGTCGCATCATCTCTACAACTTCAGCCAATTCAGCAACCTGCGCAACCATCGCCATATGTGCGGAGGAGGAAGGCTGCCAGGAGAAGGAGGCAGAGGAGGAAAAAGACCCTACGGAAGAGGCGGCGAAAGAAGGTACATATATTTCTGTTTGCCCCAAAAATATGTCTTGCCTCAAAATATGTTTTTGTTAAAATAACTCCCATGTAAAAAAAAGTAATGCAAGAACTGCAGTACCACAGTACTGTAATGCAGTACTCGGACTCGGGAGTACATACTTGAAGTACCTATGTTATTACTGCATTAGTACCGCGGTACTTGTACCACAGTACTTGTACTGCGAAAGTGTCCAATTTACCGGAGTAAATGTACTATGAGTACCGCAGTACTGCAATAACATGTTTAACTAATGTTATATATTACAGCCCCGTAGCCAGGGGGGTGCGTTATACTGTTTATATGGTAAATTTTTCTGAATAGAAATTCCTAAACAAATAGAGTCAAACCTGTGTATAGTGACTACCCAGGGGAAGCATGAAAAGTGGCCACTGTAGATAGGTGACCTGTAACCTTCTAAATATGGTATTTAAATGCTATACATGTACTGAAGTTGCAGTTATACTGTTTATATGGTAAATTTTTCTGAATAGAAATTCCTAAACAAATAGAGTCAAACCTGTGTATAGTGACTACCCAGGGGAAGCATGAAAAGTGGCCACTGTAGATAGGTGACCTGTAACCTTCTAAATATGGTATTTAAATGCTATGAAGTTATCCAGAACTATTTATCTGTGATTATGTAGCTTGTAAAATACAACTGTTCTGAATTAAAACACATGAATTCTGATTTGATTTTAAACTTTATTTTTTTTTAAATTCAGGTTTGATTTTAATCTTATATTTTTGTTTTCCGTATTTTTCTCTCTGCTCCCAGGTGAAACAGAACTTCCTACATATCCTGCCAGTGACAAACTATCGAGCTATCCTTACACCCGGGTGGAACTCTCCAGTGTTTACAGACATTACACAAAGACCATGTTGTGATCCCGTGCACAACCAGCTAGCTCCAGTCCATGGTACACGTCCTCCACCAGCTCCCGACCCTGCAGACCATGGTACACGTCCTTCACCAGCTCCCGACCCTGTAGACCATGGTACACGTCCTCCACCAGCTCCCGACCCTGCAGACCATGGTACACGTCCTCCACCAGCTCCCGACCCTGCAGACCATGGTACACGTCCTTCACCAGCTCCCGACCCTGTAGACCATGGTACACGTCCTCCACCAGCTCCCGACCCTGCAGACCATGGTACACGTCCTCCACCAGCTCCCGACCCTGCAGACCATGGTACACATCCTCCACCAGCTCCCGACCTTGCAGACCATGGTACACGTCCTCCACCAGCTCCCGACACTGTAGACCATGGTACACGTCCTCCACCAGCTCCAGACCCTGCCATTGTTTTGGAATCGGTTTCACCACAAGCCATTCATTCAGAATCATTCTTTCCACAACATCTTGGTCTTGCACCTATCATTGTTTTAGTGTTACAGACTGAAATAATGTTCGATATAAATATCAATGTTTCACAGGGGTAAAACATAAGCCAAATAAAGGAGGTGTTGCACCATGCAACAAAACAAAGTGTGGCCCATGTAAAGTGTGCAGTGGCAATAAAGATTATGTTAGATATGTTCATCTTTGTACCTTAAAGTCAGAGAGCCTAGTGGAATTGTTTAAAAGTAAATGTGTTTCACTGGAGGATAATAGTTGTATATGTAATGCATGTCATGTTAAGTTCAGAAAAAAATTTAAAAATTCTTTATATACGCCTGAAAAAAGCAGGAAGAAGCACAGGATTAATTGTTTCCTCTCGGAATACACGATGTGCGCTCTTACATCAGAAGTGGAATCCTGTTGTAGTTTAGACGACTTTAATAATGCATTCCATCTTAATTGTTTGTCAGTACCCAATATCATATCTCTGTGCAGGAAACACAGGGCAGAGCTTTCAAATTTTAAAACAACTGAACTTTGTATTACATGTTGCATATGTAGCCTTAAAGTTACAGTTAAAGAAAGGAAATATTCATCAAAAATCCTCTCAGATGAAGGAGTAAGCAAGTTGAAAGACATCAAGGCAGAGTTTGCTGTTGATGGAGATGCGTTTTTGTGCTCAAGATGTTATCGTTATTCTGTTCACATTGTTAAGAAAACAAGTTTTAGTGATCTAGATTTGTGTGTTCAAGACTTGATGAACCGTGCAGATAAAGTAGAAGATCCTATAACAGCAAATGATAAAGCTTGGGCTTTAACACTAAAAGACCTTATTAGTATATGTAAGCAAGAGCATGGTTTTTTAATGACAGCTGCATATGAATTATATACTAAAGTCCTAAGAAATGTGTGTCATAGTAATGTATCACTATATGATAGATCAAAAAGGTCAAAACCATGGCTTAGAATCAGAATCATGGATATTATGGGAAGTAAACTCTCAATTAGTAAATCTGGGTCTAACAGAGGAGATTTGTTTTATGTCTCAGACTTATCAAAAGAAGACATTATAGAAGCATGGCATAAATCAAAAGCTGAAATATTTTCTCTAAACAGTAAATGTAATGATGAATGTTCTTCCTCTGATGAGACATTGTTGTCACCTGCACATTCTTTAAATGAGAGTGAATCTCTTTCAAGTCTGTGTGACACAGCATGTGCAGTTAATACTATGCTTCGTTCACAGGGGAAAAACATGTGTGAAACATATTCTAAAGACCCCATGTCTCTACTGTCATTTGATATTAATTCAGTTGACACTCTATTTAACCCAGTACTTTGGAATTTCGTTTGTTCGTTAACAGGAAGTAGGGAAGAGATAGCTGAAGCACGAATGGCAGTGCCTTCGTTTGGTGAGGATTTTCTTTTTCTCGCTGATACTTCATCTCAAGGGTACTTAAAACGTAACAAAAGAATATCCCTTATGTATATGTTGCATTTTATTATCAGTGATAACAACACATATCCATTCCATGTAATTGTAGCAAATTGTATAAAACAGCTTTCACATTCCTCAAAACTGTTACAAATTATGAATAGGCTAGGATTTGCTGCTTCTGAGTCCACTTTAGAAAGATTTCTGCAAGGTTTGCAGGATATACGACAAAAATCAGGGCCCCTTGTTGGTCTCTCTAATTCCCTCACATTTGTTTCTATAGATAACATTGATGTTATGTCTCGCTATGCTGCTGTCAGTGCCGACAAACCTAGGAGTTGGCATGGAACTTCCATAATGGCTCAACAGCCTAAGCCACATTCTTTTTCATATGAAAACAAAGGCCAATCATCCTCAGAGCCTTCTATAAAATTACCCTCACTACAGGCAACAGAAACTGTGTTGGAAAAAAGGTCACAGATTCGTAGACGACTACCTCTGTGTCATGTCAAAGATGTACCAGATAAGTCTCATTTTGAAGCCCCATATTATAAGACCTTTTTAACAAATCGTGTCACTGCAGACAATTTTAAGCTTTCTGACCAGGAAGAGAAGTGTTTAGAAGGTTTACAAGTAGATTTACTTGTTTATATTAATGAACGTTTACATTATATTCAAACGGGCAACTCGTTATGTTTACCTGGTTTAAAAGCAAAATTAGCTATGGAAAACCCAGAAGTGGTTGTTGAGAAGTCACAATACTCATATTTATATGTTTTGGATCAGAAAGCAGACTCTCCTGCAACACTCAAACAATCACTGGGTCTGTTGTATGATGTATTTGAGGTGAAAGAAAACACAAATCATCTTGTAGTTGCTGGTGATGGAGCTACGGTTAAATTGCTACTCAACATTAAAAAAGAATATGGGAAGAGCATGGATTGGTTGTTACCATTTTTAGGAGATTGGCACGTTTTAAAAAACTTCCAAGAGGTATTAATGAAGGTTTACTGGGATGCGGGCTTGAAAGATATTGCTAAATCCTCGCATAAGCACATAACTTTGAGTAGCTTGGCTACTTGTTCAAATTTTAAACGAACCCACCGATTCATTTTACAGGTTTTTGAAGCCATATATATGTTCCATGTTCAGTGTTTTTTGGATTATCGTCAAGGACAAAATGAGGAAAGAGTTAATGATATTTTTTTGAAACGAGTCAATGATGTTGTGTCTTGTTTAACATTACATGATGGAGAAATAAAAGGTGTGTCCAAATTCAGAGAAATGCAGGAACATTTCAAACAGTTTGATATTATGGAAATTCAAGAAGATTTAAAGGCATTTCGCATAAAGATGTCTGAGAAATATATGACATTTAAATTCTGGACCCAGTTTTTAGAACAGGATTGTATGTCATACATAAGTCTTTGGATTGCTGTACGCAGTGGAAACTGGAACCTAAGACTTGCTGCACTAAAGGCAATGGTTCCGTTATTTCATGCTTTTGACAGGCAGAACTATTCACATCTTATCCCGTTACATTTGAATATGGTGCATGGTCTGCCAGACTACATATTAAAACAATTTCAGGAAGGGGCATTCGTTTCTAGCATTAAAGGTATTGAATACTCTTCAGTTGCTTTAGATGAAGCACATGAGATGTTGATAAACAAGCAATGCAAGATGGCTCTTAGTCGAAGTTTACCTCAAAGTATGGATAAATTAGCTGATACCATTCAGTACAAAGGTCAATTAATCAATAATCTTGAAGTTCAGCTTGGAAGTAAAACAAAAGTAAACAAACTTAGAGATATGCAGATATCTGTTATCAGAACAGAGTTCGCAAACACAAAACTATACTATGACAAAGTTTGCTCTACAAAGATGTTTTGTTCAGATCAAAATGAAAAATTGTACCATATTTTTACAAATGCAGTAGTAAATCCTGTGCAAGAAAAAAGCCTTTTGACATTTCGTGACATTGGAACTGAATCTTATGATGCCTTTTGTAAACTCCAAATACTCCATGAAACTTCGGTACAAAATCCTGTAAAACGCAGGTTAAACCTCAAAACTTTTTCCAAAGATAAAATAAGAAAACGAAAATTAAACGATTTGGAGAAAGAGAAAAAACTAATTACTTTGTGTTACAAACGAATGATAGCCATGTCTGAGGAACAGAAACTGCCAGTTTCTGACCTTTGTCAGTTTGCATCTGTACCAAGAGCTATTTGTGGCCCAGATGGACTTCCAAGGAAAGGTTCAAAATCTGTAGTGTATGATTTCCTCAATAAAAGATACACATCTAATTTTCAAGTTGTATCTAATGTTTATCCTACACCAAGTTGCAGTGCTTGTATAATTATAGAAGGAATGAATATAATATACATGTCACCATTCAAACATCTCAAAGTTTTTAAAGATTATGCTTTATTGTTGATACAAAGGTGGGTTACTCCTTACTTTAAAAAAGGTTTCCAAGAAGTTAGAGTTTTGTTTGATCAGGCTGGAACACAAGGAATTTCTCCAAAAGGTATTGAGCGTTCACGAAGAGATAAAACTGATCAAGAAGAATGTAAATATGACTCAATTGATGATAACAGCCCATTACCTAACAACTGGATGAATTTTTTGAAAGTGAGAAGTAACAAGCATATGCTGATTCGATACCTGTCTCGTACATTTGTAGAGCTTGTACAATCTCAATTGCACAATGAAAAACAATTATTTGTTACATCAGGAGGATTTCATGTTGGTAGTAACACTACTAGTGAGTGGACAGGTGCTGTCGTTTCCTCAAACGGTGTAGATAGGCATCACATTGTTCACAATCATGAGGAATCTGACTTCCAGATTTGGCTACATGTATTTGATACGGATTGCTCAAATATTTTGATATATTCGATAGATCGTGATATTGGAATGATTGGATTGCCATTGGATTTTGCTGGTAAAGAAGTAACAATACAATTTTGTGCCAAAGCTGGCAATGATAAATTTTTGAAATTGAATAATTTACAGGCAGCAGTTGAGAAAGACTCTGACCTTGCAGAGCTCATTAACAAAGGTGTGGATGTTAAAAAGTGTATGCAAGTATTGTACATCTGTAGTGGTTGTGATTATGTGTCCTTTTTTGCGCATTTGGGGAAAAATTCTTTCTGGAAGACATTTCTGCAATATGCCAATTTCATTTCAGGGGAACAGAGCGAGTTGTCTCCTGGTCATTTATCTCACACATGTGTTCCTACTGATTCTAAATTAGGTTTGTTATCATTTTATCGCCTTATTATCTGTCTTTATTTTAATTCGAACCGTGCTTGCTTGCATAAATACAGCAGTCCTGTGGAATTATTCAATAGCATTACCGCTAATAGTATATTAGAACATCATTATAAAGTGTTAAGTGTTGTAAGAAAAGCATCATGGAAAGGAGTATATGAAGATGATTTACTTCCTTCCAACAGTGCTTTACATTTGCACTGGTTGCGAACATGTTGGGTAAGTACTGTGTGGAGCAATGTCAGAACACCTGTTTATATGTATCCTGATATAACTTTGTATGGTTACAATGTTTCAAACGACTCTGGAGAAATCCATGTAGATGTATTATGGGATACTGAAGAAAATATTGATAAGATTAAATCCAATGTATTATATCTTACAAGAGGGTGTAGCTGCAAAAAGAACAAGTGTGTTACTCGGCAATGTAAATGCAAAAAGGCCAACACCACTTGTGGCCCAGGTTGCAGATGCAAAAGCTGCCAAAATAATTCTGTGTCTCATTTGCTTCACACAGGACCTACTGATTTTGATAGTGATATTAGTGATGTTGATGACATAGACAGTGATACAAGTCTTGAGGACTTTAGCAGTGAGAGCAATGATGAAATACCTGCAGAAGAACATGTC
Organism: Echinarachnius parma; assembly: GCA_037951105.1. Taxonomy (NCBI): domain Eukaryota; kingdom Metazoa; phylum Echinodermata; class Echinoidea; order Clypeasteroida; family Echinarachniidae; genus Echinarachnius; species Echinarachnius parma. Next base: position 164,591 of record JBAMJV010004769.1, on the reverse strand, counting down.
TTATTATCTGATGTTGATGACATAGACAGTGATACAAGTCTTGAGGACTTTTGCAGTGAGAGCAATGAAGAAATATCTGCAAAAGAACATGTCTTATTATCTGATGTTGATTCAGATACACCTGAATAGAAGAATTGTTGTTAGATTTACATGTGATTGTAATTGGTTTATTTTACCAAAGATATGTGTCATTTTAATGAGAGGGATTTGTTTTAAATGAGTGATGTACACTGATGTACAATGTGGAGTTGTACTTATCTTAGTCTTGCCATGCCAAATATGAAAATGTACACGTATGAACATACATGGTTGACTCAAAGCTGAAACTGTGACAAGATAATAGTCATTGATACATGGAAGGTGCTTATGAATTTTGCCAAAGATATCTGTTTTTTTTCAGTAATTTTACTGAGAGGGATTTGTCGATTTACAACGTGGAGTTGTACTTGCCATGCCAAATATGAAAATGTACAAGTGTAAACATGCACTGTGACAAGATATAGTCATTGATAGGTGGAAGGTGCTTATAAATGTATGAGATACGTTTATCTCTAAATAGTTTTTGTTTGTATTGCATACTTAAATGCTGTGGCTGAAACAGTGTGCTAAGTTAAAGTAAGCACATTCACTTCCTTGTAAATTATGGATGATTTTATCAGCATGTGTGAAGGGATGTGCAAGCACTATATTGAGATATCATGGTAATGAGGAGTATTGTACGATAGGCCATTTACACTTAAGCATTACATTTTATGTGCATAATTATGCATTATGTCATGGTTTTATAAATGAAGATAGTAGTTTTAGTATGCAAGTTTTCTATGTACTAAGAAATATGTACATGTATTTACATGTAGTTGTATTTTGTTCTACTTACTGGTTCACCTTTATTTGCATGTTTATAGAAATTACTGTATGTGCATACAAAATTCATCTTGAATGTTGAAAATGCAGCTGAACACATGTACCTTACCTCAGTGTGATTCATTTCACACTATCCTTGTGTGTGATATCTTGCCTATGAACCTGTTTATAATGAGTTTACTCTGTAAATAAAAAGTTTTTTATTCATAAAATTTCATTTTTGGTTTTAAGTGTTTTCGATAACATTATTTACCAACCAGTTAGTATGTTTGTGTTTGAGTGAAACATTGATGGGTGCTTCCCGTGTGCTTTCTTTCAATGATCATATCGGCGGGGTTGTTCATGTGTGTGTGTGTTTGTGTGGGCGTGTATACGTGCGTGTGTGTGTGTGTGTTTTTGGACAGTTAGCACACTTCTCTTCAACATTTCCTTAACTCTCACTTCTTATTTTTGTTTTCGCGTATTTTCTGGGGGAGAGTGGGGATGGGGGTATACTATAATTAATTTGATAATTTGACCCAAACATTGTAAACAATAACAATAAACAAATAGCAAGAAACAAATATACTTTCCCAAAATCAGGAGGCCTAAGCATTTACTTTGACTTACCTCTAATATTCATCAAATTAGGAAATACACATATTCCCCCATACCCCTATGCCCTAAGAATGGGAACAACGTAAGTTATCCAAGATTTGTCTTTAAATCCTCGACTTCCGTTTTGACACTTGTGATACTGATCAGTGATAGTTCTCAAACATCAACTTACATAAAAATGATCATGTGGGCCTACGCGTTCTTAACTTGAGCCAATCACTCGCTGTATGTCCATTGCAATCTGTCAGATTGTATTGGTGAAAGGAGAGGAAGGAGGGAATATGGGAAATATGACATAAAATGTATTATTCTCTAAGTTCTACAAATTTTAGACAGAAATGAACAAGGATAAATCCATCGCCTCGATCGCGAATCGAACGTACGATCGAAGCGCTAGCAGACAACCGCCGATCACGTGATCACGTATTGACCAATGCGGTTGCTTCGGTGCAAGCGCGAATTGAAGCTAATTTTTTAACACAATTCGTAGATTCTAAAAATGAAGTGGGGTCATTATATCCGACGTCTTGACTCGTCTAAGGATTAACATGTCTAAAAGTGCACATTTTTCAGAAGAATATAACCATACGAATGAATATCTAAGCAGAAAGGAATGATGCAAGACTTTTTAATGGTACTTTTTGATGATCAAAACCGTAGAAAATTGTACGATATTAAGGGAATGTTCAGCTCATATTTTCACATTTTTTGCTGTCTTATTGTCGATAACTAATACGATATGAGGTAAGATTTGACTTTTTTCATTAATTCATGACCAAGATTATCGAAATCTGTTCAGAAATGGCGAAGTTATGCTAATTTTTATTTGACACGTCCTATCGCAATATTTGTAAAAATGCATCTCGGGTATGAATATTAGTTCCGCACACGGAGCCTCGCCCGCACGCTTCGCGTTTAGACTGTTTATGTTACCCCATTATTAATCGCAAAGCTGAATTTCTGGTAATTTTTTTCTGGCGTAGAAGGTCTGTAAAGAAACCATTTTGAAGTACTGCGCACTGTAAACATGTGAAGGGCCATTGACATTTTATCTAGTGCTCTTAAAATGGTTTCATCTTTCAATATATGGTCAAATTTAACCATTTCATTATGATCAACATGTATGGTATGGGTAATTGCGCACAGAGTTGTGGACTTGGGAGGTTTAAATCCGAACTCGAATAATCAACTTTGAACAAATAAACAAAAAAAATTCTTCCTGATTTGCCCATGACAAACAAAATAAATTGTGGGATACAGAGATTATGTATGCAAAACTGTAAAACACAATAGTTAGAGGAAACTAATATTTTAAAGGGATCTGCAGTGTTTTATTTAGTATCTTGTTGACATACAGTACATGTGCAAAAAGTGATGAGTGGTTGATACAATGTATATTCTTGTTATCTGATATGACCACTGGGTGTTGTGTGAAAATTTCAAGTTAAATGGACGTTATATGGCCGAGTAATGAGCAAAAATGCAAAGTGATATTTACTAACTCATTGCACTCACTTTGTACACGGTTTTCACGGTCCAGTGGATAATTTAACATCTGAACACTTCAATCGTAAATATCTTTTTAACGAAAGGGAAATTTGAAAAATTGAAACCTGTCCCATGCTTTTATTGTTAATACGAATACAACAAGATATGAGGGAACTGATAGAATTCCAATTGGATTTTTAGGATTTGGACAATGTTACTAAGTCCCTTTAATGGTTGTAAGTTTTATTTGCAGTGTATGTTGTGTAAAGATACATTCTTGCAGATCCACAATCCCATGGCCCATGTACTGGCTGTTCTTTCTTCTCTCTATTTTAGTTTCACATAATATTTTTACAGCGATAAAGTGTTCTATTGGAATGGTAAAATTCTCTTTGAGAGCCAAATCAACATACGATACATGTACATGTGCAAGAAATGTACAAGATTTATTCAGTTTACATTACATTTGCTCACTGTTTGATGAGCTTCAATAGTATGTGTGCATACATTACAATGTTTAACACTGGTACACAGACTTGGAACAACATGGTTTATATTGATGCTGTCATACTTGAAGACAGTTCATCTTAGTTTGATTTACATTATTGCTTATAGTATGGTAAACATGGACCTAGAGTGTTCAGTCAAGAGGTTTAATGGCCTTAGATGGTAAGGGTTAAAGGGGACCACCAGGCAAAGAACAACACATAATGTTTTGGTACCGTTTTTTGTGATATCAAATAGATACCCGCCATTTTGCAAAGGGTTGTGTAATTCATAAACAATGCAATTAATTACCACCACTTGCAGAACCATTATTATTTCGTGGTTCCATGCAGTGCGCCAATTCTATTCATGCGAACGTTTGGAGACAATAGAATCCCGGATGATTCGTTCGCTCGGGAAAAAGTTCTTCGTACATGCAGACCCATGAACGCATGCTTTAGAATGGTGATGCGTTTTCCAATTATATATATTTTTTCTGGAAACATATTTTTCTGAACTTGTTGATGGAATGGACTACTAAAAATGTTACCTTTCATTTATAAGAATATTATTTTTGCGTGGTGGTACCCTTTAATGGCCTTAGATGGCAAGGATTAAAGGGACTTAGTAACATTGTCCAAATCCTCAAAATACAATTGTAATTTTAGCGGTTCCCTCATACCTTGTTGTATTCGTTTCAACAATAAAATCATGGGACAGGTTTCGGTTTTTCAATTTCCCTTTTGCTAAAAAGATATTTACGATTGAAGTGTTCAGATGTTAAATAATCCAACGGATCGCAAATACCGTGTACAAAGTGAGTGCAATGAGTTTGTGAACATCACTTTGCATTTTTGCTCATTTATTACTCGGCCATAACGTCCATTTGACTTGACATTTTCACACAATACCATACCATGTGGAGTGTGGACATATCTGATAACAGCAGTATATGGGCAATTCCACGACATAAGGGACATAGATGCCAAAAATTAAAAATGATATTTGGTTCAAATAACTCATATTTTAAAATAATACATGAGTTGAAGTTTTAGGAACCATAATTTGTTTTTTCAATGACGGCCATTTTTTTCTCAAAATGGCCATCAAAGTATGAAAGTAGAAAATTTGGTGCTGAGAAAGATAAATTCACATACAATTTGCTATCAGTAAATCTACTAAACCATTACTTCAATTGTTAAACTATCACATGAAAAGAGTTACCAGAATAACACTTTACCAAATGGCATGAAAAAAAATTGCTGGTTTGATTATTGAATTTGACAAAAATCTTGATTAGCTCAGTTTACCATAATGGATGTAACGTCAGTTACCAAAAACAAGGATTTGTTCAATTTATTTCACAAAGAACGTGATATATGGGATGCTACTTGAGATTTGTAATCTTTGACCAACTCTCTTTCTAGCAATACAACAAAAATTGGGATGCCCACATACCATTGGTAAAAATTGGCTCTTCAAAGTGTGTAACGTCAGTTACCATGTAACGTCAGTTACCATGATTTAACATCAATTACCATAATGTAACAACTAACATATGATTTACCAAGGGAACAATGATAATTGATAGATTCATAAACCTTCAGGAGGCACTTGCTAAATTGACTAAGCCAGTTAGTATCATGTAAATCAGTATAAAGTTCTTTCAAAAGACTAAACATTGTGATGTAGTGGATGTAACGTCAGTTACCAAAATCATGTATTATAAAAATCATATTTTAAGTAAAATTTTCCTTTGTTTCTCTGTAAGTTTTTATCTCCCAGTATGTGCAAATAGGGTGGAAAGCCCTTGATTTATCTGCTTTTGTTAATAAAGTGGTGTAAAAAAGGCAAAATCCTCTCTTTATTTCTGTGAAAGGGCAAAGGGGCTGGTTCCCTTAGATCCCCACACCCCATATCCATTCCAAATCATTGGTAAATCACTGTTTTGAATCTTAATAGTTATATTTAATATTAAACATATGACTGGTATGGTACGACTCATGAGGAATCAACAAATTAGTTCTACAACCTAAATCTAATTTATATGTGTAACGTCAGTTACCACCCATAGGTTAAGTACATGTAAAACGACAATTAGCCCCATAGGTCCTGATTTCCCATTGTTTGATCTTTTGCTAGATTGATATCAGTATTTAACATTTCCCTAGTATGATATAATTCTTGATGCAGTGTAAAAACTCTGATAAAATGAGTTTCACGTAAACCCCATAGACAAAGCATTGTAACGTCAGTTACTGTAACGTCAGTTACCAGCATGCTCACAACAAACTTTCCACAGAATTAAAAGAAAATGGACAAAGGTCTCCTTTCATTTGTGTATATGTTCTTGATGGACCAAGGTATTAGTCCAAACCCCAAAATTCATTGTAAAAAGTTAAGGACATGAAATATTTCAAACTGATTCCAACACATGATTTTTCATGTGTTAAGCCTATGGGAAGTGTAACCGTAACGTCAGTTACGTAACGTCAGTTACCGACATGCCTTCAGTAAAGTTATCACAGCATAAAGGGAAATTGTGCTAATTATTCTATATTTTGTACATCTGCTCCTGGGTACCTAGGAATTATGTCACATCAAACTCCTCATTCTATCAGGTCTGGGACATGAGATATTACACTTTGATTCAAGACCATGATTTTGCATGTCTTTTTTGCGTAACGTCAGTTACCGACACATTTTTGCTCGCTGTTCGATACAAAATGCAGTTTTGGTGAAAAAAATTATACTTATTTCTTCAATCTTATCAACTATATACCTGTATCAAATTATAACCCCCAGGTATCTTTATTTAAATAACTACAATGAAAACAAAGTTGTAAAAATCCTACATTGTAACGTCAGTTACCGTGGAATTGCCCATATACATTGTATCAACCATTCATCACTTTTTGCACATGTCAACAAAGTTACTAGATCCCTTTAAAGAGCTACACATTTTGCAAGTAGGGTTTCAACACATGTTTAACACCAGTACATCATTTGGAAACACTGCTCAGGTTAAATGATGTTGTCACAACATACTTGAGACTGTTCATGTTGGTTTGATGTTTTTTATGTGCCAGTAAACACACAAACAGTGTTCAAAGTGTAAGTGCTAGCTCTAGGTTTAATTATTATGGCTGTTATGGCATGGCAAGGATCTACTTTTGATACATTTTACATCGTGTACAGGTATATATGCTTCAACACGTGTGTACATATGATGGTTCATGGTTAGCTAGTTACTAGTACACCCTAGTTGAATGCTGTGGTTAAAGGGGTAGTTTAGTTTTGGTAGAGAGGGCGCTGCACATCACAATTTTTTTGTGAGGTAATGAAAAACTGAGTGTCGAATTTGAGAGAACATGCAATTTTAATGGCAGAATAAACTTTATTTGGTCAAAATCGACCCAGAAACGGCTGAAATATCAATAAATATATCTGATCTTATAATTATTTGGGGCCCAAATAATTAGACGATTTTTCAAAAAATAAAAAAATGCTTGCACTTTTTCAAAATTTTTCAAAAGTGTTTTTAAAATAGTTGTTGATGATCTCTCTATTTAATCATTATTTCAATAAAACATCACATGCATAATTTTGTATGAAAAATGGTTGAAACCAATGCCTTTTTAGAAAGGGGAAGTACAGTTTTGGTAAGGCTCAACTTTAGTAACCAAACATGGACAGTAACATTATAGAACTAATAGTTTTAACTCTACCATGCCTGAAACGTATACAAAATTACAAACGACTAAGTATAAAGCCCGTTATTAAAAAAGAGCCATCAAAACTCAAGAGGGCGCTCTCTAAAAAGGCATTGGTTTCAACCATTTTTCATATAAAATGATGCATGTGATGTTTTATTGAAAGAATGATTAAGTAGAGAGATCATCAACGACTATTGGAGTGGTGTGGCAAGATCGGTAGAGCGCGTGCTTTCTGATCGTGAGACCCCGAGTTCGAACCCTGCCCACTGCCTTTGCACTGCCTTTGTCCTTCAGCAAGGCATTTAATCCACATTGCTGCTCTCTACCCAGGTGTATAAATGGGTACCTGGTCTGGTGAAAATTAGCTTGGTGCACCCATAGGGTTGCCCGCTACTATGCTCCCCGGGGAGTTGAGAATGTGTACAATATCATTGTGCGGGTCTGAACTGTACCAAATGACCAGGGATAATAATAAGCGCTTTGAGCACCTTACATTAGGTAGATATTGCACACTATAAATATCCTATATTATTATTATTATTATTATTTAAAAAACGCTTTTGAAAATTTTTGAAAAAGTGCAAGCATTTTTTTATTTTTTTAAAAAATTCATCTAATTATTTGGGCCCCAAAACTAAAATACCCCTTTAAATGATGTTGCTACAAGTACATGTACATGTACATGTAGATCTTCTAGGTTTGATTTATGCTGTATGACAGTAAACATGTAAACAGTGAGTCCCTCTGACATTTAGGACCCTTGATCCACAAATTGTCTTCTAGCCTGGGTTTCAGCCTGATGAAAAAAAAACAAAAAAAGACATTACCTTGAGGAAGTTGAAACTTAAAAGCATTTATGGTAAGTGCACTCAAAAGAAAGGATTAGACACTTGAAAGCATGTAATAACAGCCCTTGACTTTGTGCACTCAAAAACAGGATTAGACATTTGAAACCACGTAATAACAGCCCTTGAATTTGTAAGTTGCTACCTCAGAATGATATCCCTGCCTTGTTTTTTCAAGTTTACAGAGAGAACATTAATGTGTCGCAGGAAGCTTTTATGAAGTTTGCTGCAAGCTGAACATTAATGTGTCACATGAAGCTGTTATGAAGTTTGCTGCAAGCTGAATATTAATGTGTAACCTTATAAAGCAATATTTGGCACATGCATGGACCCTAACAAATTTTACACAACCCATTCCCTACCAGACATAAATCTCCATAATGTAGATATAATGCAGGACCCATCAGGTTTTTGTAGGCAATGGGTTAACCTATTCCCTACCAGATTTGGCAAAACCCATGTATATTTAATAAAGGACCCATCAGTTTCTTGTAGGCAATGGGTTACTGTTTAAAGCCATGCACGTGACTTCTACACATACTTAAGCCATCATGTTGAAAGCAAAATCATGGGTTTGACGTTTATGATGGTTCCTACCAATACTGGTCCCAGACGGAGGCAATTTAAACTCACTTTAGAGTTCAATATATGGGCCATTCTTTGAAAAGTGAAACTTTTTCGGAAAAATTGAAGTTTTATTTTTCTGTTGTTTTATTCCATTTTTGGAATGATCCATGTGTAAAGTTTCATGAAATATATGATTTACATTAAACAAAGACACTTTCATACTCATTTGCATAAATTTACATATTTCAATATTTTTCTAAAATCATAACCCAGAAAATAATCAAGATATCGAAAGGATAGTTAGCAAGCTTATTCTTCTCACTTTCCTGTACATGTTGATACCAACTTTGTAAAAATTGAACCTTTCATTCCTTTCTAAACCTGATATTATAAAATTCCCATTTTTCCATTCATATTGTACATGTCACACACGTGACCACCCCAAAATGTCACACAGTGACCAGACGTTACCACATAATTAAATACAATAAAAAACAATGGTTTAATAAAATTATTATTCATTGCTATTTTTGTCTGGTAATAAGATGAACATTATAGCTTTTCATATTTCAAAGGATTTCCCAAATGAAATTGAGTTACATGTATGAAAAAAGCGCTCTGTGCGAAGTCACACACGTGACCCATGCCATTTGACTTCTGACATTGAGTAGCGTAATCCTTATAAAATCTTTTGTGTTAAGTCTGAAAGACTTCAACATATTCAAGTCACATACAAAGTAAAAATCATTATACCTTTTAATATACTTACTGAAATATAAGCATCCTATTTCAAAATTTTTCATGTTTTGGGTCACACACGTGACCAAGAATGGCCCTAATAGATCAAATTGGGCATTGCAGTAACTTGTAACAAAAATGAAATGTTCCAGTAAACTATAAATACTTGTTGAAAATTATGAAATTGTACTTCTGAATCTAGAAGTAAGCTGTCAACATCTTTTTAGAACATTTTGAAAGGTTTTCAACCCTGCATGTATTCAAAATCAATGAAACTTGTGCAGTTTGAGTGTTTTGCATTTGCTTTAGACAGGCTGTATTGATTTGAATAAAATTACAATCTGCTGTAACTGGTTAATTTTTTTGTTTTTAATTCTCCAAACTTAATTTGTGCAAAATGCATTTGTTTGTATCATTTATTTTCATACACATGTAAAACATGGCCGAGAGGTGCATTAACACTATCGAATGTGAACGATAATCACGCTGTGAGCTTTTATTTAACTTGTCTGCTGCGATGTGTTATGACATTATCAGATCTATCAGATCATGCGTCATGTTTATTGTCGCACCAAGAAGATAGAATTTAGTTTAGCCCTGCTACTGTGCTAGATGAAAACCGAGGGTCTAAATATAGCTGGCATTCATTCGTAGGGGATCAAGTATGGCATTTGTAGCCTCTGCAGCAAGTTATAAATAGTCTAATGTCTTCAAATGCCTGGATGAAAAGTAATATAACCTTTCATATTCCTTTACAAAAAATATTCCATGCATTATATCCCCATTATGTTATTAAGAATCACAGTTGATGTTAACCCGTTGCTTACGGGAACCAGGTGGACTATATACAAAGTCTGTGGGGATTTCAGAATCTCGAGGTTAACGGGTTAAGGAATGTCTTCCAATTACTGGAGAAAAAGTAATATAACTTTTGTATAGACTAGTATTCCATGCAATATTTTCCCATAATAGCAACACATTCTTTACTTCAAAGTGAACGGCCATTACCACTGAACTGCTAGATGTGAAATTTCATGGTCTGCAACTTTTGCATTTGGCTAACGAGCCATAACATGAAGGTTTGAACGCTGTTTATTTAGTGAGGAACACCAAAGCTGTGAGAATCACACTTAATGGTGTGCAACTTAATGGTGTGCAACTCCAGGAGAAATCTTTATTAGAAAGTTCACAGAGTTCAGGTCACGCTTGAGGTAAAATGAAAATAATCGCAAATACCTAATAAAAGTTGGGTTTAATTTTTGTCATAAATCCTATTATTTGCAGCCATACATACCCAAGCCACTGAGGTGATATTTGAAAGATCCCATACCGTAAAACACCATCGTCAAGCACCCGCAAGCACCAATATACATCTTGCTTTTAAAGAGCGCCCGCTCTCTGTCCAAACGGGAAACTTTAATCAAGAATGCAAATAATGGTGAGGAATATTCATGAGGTAAATCCCATGGAAACGTCTTTAAAAGCAAGATGCGTATAGGTGCTTGAGGGTGCTTGACGATGGTGTTCTACGGTATAGTGATCATAGGAGTTTGACACCAATGTATCTTTCACAAATTTATTTTAGTTTCGCTTAATTAAATTTGGTAGCCCAAAGCATAATTTTTGTAGCTCTTAGTTGCTGGGTCAGTGCTAATTTTGAGCATTGCCCTGGGTCCTGTTACTGATGATTCATGTGTGTTGTAGGTTACCTTCAGAGGGACAGACAGAAAAGATGTTAATCCCTTGCCAATGAAACCTGGTGGGCTATGTACAAAGTCTATGGGGAATTCAGAATCTTGTAGGGAACTGGTGAACCCCTTGTGTACAGGAACCTATTGTGCTAGTAATAGTATGTACAAAGTCTATGGGGATTTCAGAATCTCAAAGGGAACTGGTGAACCCCTTGTGTACGGGAACCTGTTGTGCTACAATAGTAATAGTATACAAAATCTATGGGGATTTCAGAATCTTGAAGGGAACTGGTTAACCCCTTGTCTATGGGAACCTGGTAGGCTGTACACATTCTGTGGGGCTTTCAGGATCTCGAAGAAAAATGGTTAACCCCTTGTCTACGGAACCTGGTGGGCTATGGTAAAAGTCTGGGTATTTCAGAATCTCGAAGGAAACGGGTTTAAAGCTGCAAGCGCAATTGTACCGTAGGAGAAAAGTAAAATTGCCTCGCTGTTATACCTCCCCGTTATGACCTGATTGATTGTATCGCCCATAATGGTTGATAGGTGGCTGGCTTTGGAAAGGCCAGTGAAAAATTACAAAGGACATCGCACAAAAGACTGAAAGAGAATCGCACCTTTCAATTGAAGCATTTCGGGTCCGGAATAATTGTAGGTTTATCTCGCAGAAAAAAGTCTTAGTACTTTAACTGATTTCTTTGCATTTGTGCTCCGGTTTAAACTCGAATTTGTTCTCCTTTTCAATGCATACGTTGATAATTTCAAAGCATTTCAAATCCAGATTAAATGCGAATTCATCACTCAAAAACACAAAAGAAGAAATCTCTGCACTTTATAAAGTATTGGAGTTGCATAAATGTGATTTTTCCCCCTGTAAAGCCTGACCATTGTAATAGATCTGAAGCATTTTACTGTTACTTGGGTCAATGCCCATCTAAATGAGGTGAAAAAATGATTGCATTTCGCACAAAAAGGAATTATCATTTATCGTTCCATTTAGTTTTAAAATCACAATGTGTTTGTGAACTTTTGGCAGCAATTGAAAGAAAACTGAATATCGGAAAAGAAGTTATTGATGCTCGCAATTATATCTGTGCTTAATTACATGTGTAAGGGTGAAAGACACTTAAAAGCTTTTCAACGACACCATTTTTCTAAAAATGTGTGTAACTCCCTGCTGCTCAAATTATTTGATTTTGTAGGCAGCTAGCACAAAATTACTTAGTTCATACAGTGTGAAGATACAGATCATAGCCAGATTCAACCAAATTATGCTATTAAATTTGAACAGGAAAAAATTGATAATTTTACTGATTCCATTTGACATGAAGCTTATTGATTAAAATTGTCTTGCAAGCTCCCAACATTTGTCCTTGACTTGACCTTGATGTCCCCCCCCCCCCCTCCTGGCCCCCATGTCTTGAATAATAAAATAAAAAAAAATAGAAAATCTGAAATTAAAACCATTCTGCCAATGTAATAAGATATGTATTGATTTACCCTTGAGATCACTTGTGAAAGTTATTAGGAACCAAGAAGGTAACACTATAACTAGAACCTTTATGGTTGCGGACTCTTAAAGGAGAGGTCCAATCTGGACAAGAGACAGTTTCCATGAGAGAGAAGATTGATAGGAATCATGGCAGACAACTTGGGCAAAATTGGCATTCTATGAAGAAAACAAATATATTTATGCTTGATTATCATTGATGAAAATTTGCAAAATAGAATACTTAAAAATGTTTTACAAAGTGGGTACATGTAAATATATGTAATGTCAAATTATCCATGCATATTACTAAAACAAGTGAGTGGTGTGCCTGTTGACACAAACTGGGTATTGTACAATTAAATGTAGTTTAATAATCAACAGTTAAAAGTGTAGTTCTGTTCATCTAATTTTTAATTGTCCAATATTTACCACAAGTGCAAAATGATGTTCTTTTGGAGCACCATGTTTGTCATGAAAACTACTGCATCGCCCCTTTAACATCAGCCCTATTATTGGTGTCTATTAGAGTATAACTGAACGGTCCCTTTAATGTCACCCAGCCTATTATTGGTGTCTATTGGGACCTGCGGTGAGGAAGTAATAGCATTAGAACATTTCCTACCACTTATCACCTCATTGCAATTGATTTGTAAAGTGAGCGTTTGGTTAGCAGCTATCAAATTGATTCTCTTGTTCTTGTCAAACAAGCAATGAAGGCAATGGCAGATTTATGTTCACGATTGAATGCCTGTGAACTAGTTTTAGAAAAGTTATTCATTCATAATGTGTCTGTTCATGACATGCATGTGTCTGTTTGTGTGTGTTTGCTGGTGTCTGTGTATGTGTGAGTGTTTGTGTGCCGGCGTGAATAACATGTGTACACACTTTATACTGTGTGATTTCAGTTCTTCAGTGATTGTTTGGTTAGCAGCTGTCATTGATTTTCTGTCTTATTTTTGTAGATCACTGCAGTAAAATATTTAGATATATCACGTTATTGAGTGTGTGTGTGTGTATGTGTATGTGAAAGAGAGACCATGTTTGTGTGTGTGTCTGTGTGTCTGTTTGTGTGATTGTGTTTGTTTTTATGCGTGTGATGATTTTCTCTACATATTTGGCATAATTTGTTCTGAATTACAACTACATGTACATCTTATTTAGTACATACTGAACTGTTTCCAGGCATCATTTATTCATCGAAATTTGCATTATATTTTACATTATAAAGCATTAATATTCAAAGATCCACTGGCATGTTTTTTTTATTTTGTCCTGTTTAAATGTTGTTTATTTTTGTTCTCCAAGGCAAGGCAGATGCATATCTTCCGTTTGAATTTTTGAACAGGTGGAATTATATTTATAAATGCCCCATGATACCTCATAATGATACCTTTTAGATGCAACACATGGAATGATAAATCTCCTGTTGTACATACATGTACATGCCGGAGTGATATGTTTTAACCCATTCATGCCTGGTCCTACAATACTCAGGCTTAGGTCCATGCAGGATACATATATGTGTATACCAAATCAAATAGTTTTCACTGGGTTACATTATATACTCTGACTTGTATGCCTAGATGTTCAAAATGCAAGAACATGCACAGTACATATGTTAACTTCTATCCTGAGGGATTCATTATTTTTATATTTAATCACATCTGTCAACAATGTTATTAAACAAACAACAAATTGAGTCAGTATTTTATTTACCTTGTTTTAGCTACAGATTTGAGTTTTGGTAGTGTTATATTTATGGTATTTCTAATTTTATTAATTTTCTTTGGATGTATAGATAGGTAGATGGATGGATAGATAGATGGATAGATGGATAGATAGATGGTTTTATTCAACAACAAATGCATACAAATGTGTCAATAGTCATTAGACAAAACATGAGGTGCTAATCAAATTGCAAGTTCATGTAGGTTTTTTCACATGAAATACACGTACCACGGTACCAGGCAATACTGATCAAGTGTTATTTTTTCCTCTCCAATCTATTCATGTTTACAGCTGACCTTATCAGATGTTCCCCTGGGAGGCAGTTTGCCTGCACAGATGGGACGCAGTGCATCCCGGTGTCATGGCGATGTGATGGAGACCCTGACTGCAGGGATCTCAGCGATGAGGAAAAATGTGGTAAGTTTGTCATTTGCTGATAAAATGAAAATTATTATGCTGATGTTGATGGAGATGACCAGGATGATAATAGTGATGATGTTTAATTTGATGATGAGGAAGATTTTGATGATGATGATGATGATGATGATAATAGGGATGATGATGGAGATGATAATGATGATGATGACCGACGACGATGACGACGACGATGATAATGTTGATATTGGAGATGGTGATAACTATATGGATTATTCTATCATTACTTGTCACTTGTAGGTATAACATGTCGGGAGGATCAGTTCCAGTGTGAAGGGAGTGAGGTTTGTCTGCCGACGTCCTTCCAGTGTGACGGTGCGCCAGATTGCCTCAATGGCAGTGATGAAGGACCACATTGTAAGTTACCATGGCAACCTGGGCTATCCTGTATGCTTTTCTTTTACATCCGGTCGATTACCACCATAGATTTACGTGTTATAGATCAGTATTTGTTGGTGGCCAATACAGGTTTTATAGTGGCCAATTTAATTTCTAGTTCCATTGCCACCCAGGCCACTGCTAATGGTGAACCCTGGCAACTTTTAAAAAACTAAACTTGTGATACCATGATTGGTATCATTATTTTTTCCCACTGGAATTCATACATGTATGTACTTGTATTTATTAAAAAGAAATGTAATAATGATAAGCATATATTTTCTGTATGTTTTATCACTCATCAAGATATGTATTGTCTGGAAATGGTTGAATAACTATAACAAGATAAATTATTTGTGATCATGTTTTTGCATAGACAGTTACAATGTACATGTATGTGTTGTGTCCGGGGCTATAACTTTGTCTTATAAAACTTGTTTACTTACTGTTCTAGCGTATGTTCTCTTATTCTTGTATTGAGTTGACAATAAAGCAATATAAAATCAAATCACGTAGTTTACTGATGCAATGTTGTAGCATGCATATTTTTCTTTCTACTCTTGTATAAAAATATTGAATATTAAATAAAAATAACAATAAAGTGAAATCAAATCAAATCAAATCATATATTTTACTGGTTTAAAAGTTAAAAAGGAATTAACTGTTTGAAATATGATGTTCTTTACAGGTCCAACTCCGCCGCCTTTCGCCTGCCCACCAGACTTGCCTTACAAATGTCTGTACAGCCAGGTGTGCATTGGCTACAGCAGTATCTGTGATTTCAACATTGATTGTCCAGACTTCACGGACGAGGGCGTTTTCTGCAATCCTGGTAAGAAATAGAGAGATGTATTGGAATTGAATATTATCATAATAGTATATGTGGCATTAATTATGAACGATTTTCCAATCATTTTTAACTGTCACTTGTAACATGTGATAAGCTGATTGCAGTATCTGTGATTTCAACATTGACTGTCCAGACTTTACTGCTGAGGGCGTTTTCTGTAATCCTGGTAAGAAATAAAAAGGAAATTCAGTCAATAATAAAAAGAAGTGCATTCTTGACTTAGTATGTATGTATAAAAAAAAACAGTTCTTTGTACAAGATAGCGCAACCCAGACACCTAAATCTTTGGATCCCTTTTCTTCAGATATTGTAAATGGAAACAAGAAAAGTGGCCACTGTAGGTTGGAATGTGTATACACATTAATGATACAAGATGTTCCCTGCATGTAGTTGAACAATCACTTTTGTATCAGCTATTGCAGTATCCTACTCTACTACAATTTGTTTTTGTTGTGGTTGTTATTCCTTTGTAGATGATACCATCAACTGTTACTATTGTTATTGTTGATATTACTTTGTAGATAAAACCAACAACTGTTATTGTTATTGTTGTTATTTCTCCGTAGATAACACCAACAACTGTTATTGTTATTGTTGTTATTACTCTGTAGATAAAACCAACAACTATTATTGTTATTGTTGTTATTACTCTGTAGATAAAACCAACAACTGTTATTGTTATTGTTGTTTTTCTCCGTAGATAACACCAACTGTTATTGTTATTGTTGTTATTTCTCCGTAGATAACACCAACAACTGTTATTGTTATTGTTGTTATTCATCCTTAGATAACATCAACAACTGTGCCAGCCAGCAGTGCGGGGCCAACCAGCGATGCATAGAGACGGTTCAAGGAGCCCTGTGTATTTGTCCGGATGGATACACCATCGGCGGAGAAAATTCTACTTTGTGCATAGGTAAAGCTAAAAAAGGGACATTTGATATCAAAGACATGTTAAAGATTAGTACCTTTTCACTAAATTGATTTATATTCTTGTAAGATTGCACCAATTTTAGACAATATCTATTAAAAACTAATTTTGTTTTTAATACATTGGCTTTGAACAATTCAGACATTAATGAGGTTTTAACCATAGAAAACCGATCATAAATAAGTTGAATTCTATTTCTATTTTATTCTATTTTACATACGGATAAGATGAGTAATTTACTTATACACGTAAACAAAATTGTTTAGATACTTGCCTAGATATGAAAGAATTCAATGAGGCGTTTGGATATTCCTGTACAAGAGGCTATATTATATAAGAAAACTATAATGGTTATTTGTATAATTTGTATAATTACTCCTGACGACGAATAGTCAACCTATTCAAAACGTCGAGCCCCTCCTACCATCCACCCTCTCCTCACAATGCCAACAGTCCTTTCCAGGACTATCTCAACAGTCCTTCCTAGGACTACCAACAGTCCTTTCTAGGACTACCAACAGTCCTTTTTAGGACTATCCTAGAAAGAATACCAACAGTACTTTTCAGGACTATCCAAATAGTCCTTTTCAGGACTATCCCAACAGTCCTTTCTAGGACTGCCAACAGTCCTTTCTAGGACTACCAACAGTCCTTTTTAGGACTCTCCTAGAAAGAATACCAACAGTCCTTTTCAGGACTATGCCAACAGTCCTTTCTAGGACTACCACAGTCCTTTTTAGGACTATCCTAGAAAGAATAAAAAAATCTTTTTTCAGGACTCGCCAATCCTCCCCTCTTACATGGTGCAACCGCAAACCACACATATTATCTACACCACCATGGAAACCGATACTTACAAGCAACATATAATTATTATCGTTTTCATTTTGTGTTTGTTCATTCTCTTTTACCTCAGATATAAATGAATGTGTTACTATGAATGTTCATCTGTATTGGTAGTTAATATAAAATCTATTTTAAACTCTTGATCACAATACAAATATTTACAAATATTTCGGAGGTAAATATTGTGATCAAAAGTTTAAAATAGATTTTATAAATGAATGTGATATGCATGGGACGTGTGACCAGATATGTAACAACATGATGGGGTCGTACGAGTGTTCCTGCACAAGCAGTTTTAAACAAGAAAACTATTACACTTATTTATGTCATTCTTATTGACATATGTAATTAATTGTTTTTGTTTTTCATTTGTTCGTCCCTTGTACCTCAGACATAAATGAATGTGATATGCATGGGACTTGTGACCAGATATGTAACAACACGATGGGGTCGTACGAGTGCTCCTGTGCTAGCGGTTATACACAGGACTTCCCAGGGAGGTGCAAAGCGGCTGGAGGTACATTGTTTGGTTTCATTTGGTTTTGTTTCGTTTATACATTTATTTTGATTATTCATTTATTTAAATCCAACAAAATAGCAAACAAACATTATCAATGAAGATACAACCATTTATGTTTTCATTTTAACAGATAAAAGTGACATTTACAAGAATGAACATTGTGAGAGCCTATCAGGTGTTTTGTTAGTTATGATGCGTCACAAGATGATACAGGAAGATACAGTACCTTTATTTTCACCCACTTAGTAATAATCCTGAAAATATTCAAGCTTTAGTCTATATGACTATATGACTATATGAAAATGTATGTTATAAGCATAATCAAATCATCTTCAAAAGCTTAAAAAGGGATATTCTTGTCAAATTGAATGTTACCATTTGATAGTAGTTGTCAAATTGATAATTGTTCTGTGTATAAATATTTATTTGAAGGAGATGGTCAGCTTCTAGTAGCCAACACGAATAACCTGCTTGGGTTGAACATCAACGGGTCAAAGGTCAATTAGACAGGCTCAATTATCTCAATATCAATTAAAATGTTACAAGTTGGTGTTGTTAGAGTTGCTAGGGTGGTTTGTCGGTTTACTTCATAATAACATGATAAGTAAAGATGATATCCTTGTTAAATTGAATGCTACCTATCTATCTACCTATCTATCTATCTAGCCTATGTATCTCCACTGCAGAAGGAAGGCATCCCTGTAATACCCCCAAATTCTTTGATGTCATCCATCCAATGTCTACTCTGTCTGCCTCTTCGTCTGGTTTGTGTTCTTGGTGTCCAATTAGTTATATTATGTGTCCATCTGTTGTCTTTACGTCTTGCAAGGTGGCCTGCCCATCTCCATTTCTTTGTTTTTGTGCTAACCATTGGATATTACTTTATCATATCAGCCTGTTTTGTATTTTGTTCTAGGAGAAGCTCAGCTCCTAGTGGCCAATGTGAATAACCTGCTCAAGTTGAATATCAACGGGTCAAAGGTCAATGAGACGAGCTCTCTGAGTACCATGGGAACCAGGGCCATGGACTTTGACCTCAAGAGGAATAAGGTTTGTTGGACAATTACTATCTTAACCCTATCTTAACTGCGCTATTTGAGACCAGGTTTTTACTGGGGGGGGGGGTCAATTTGACCCCCCCCCCCCCCTAACATCTCGGAGACCGCTCGTCCGATTCACGCGAAATTTTGCATGGAGGTTCATTGAAGTGTTAGCGACGCGTTCATGTTTTCTTTTAATCGATCCAATGTTAAATATGCAAATTATACGCATATTAATTAGCGAAAAACGCTAATTTTATGCAAAAATCCTCTTTTTATCTGTAAATCACTAAATATTGCTCAGAATATGCTGATTTTGTACATGAATATTCTGTATGACTTAATTAACAGGTTTTCCAATGGAAATAATTATTGACCATTATCCAACCATTTTTAGCCCAAAATTACATAATTGCAGTGATTAGAATGAAAAATAATGAAGATTTTGTCTTTTCTAGGAAAAAAAATCAATTTCCATAGGATTTGTACACAAATCACAAAATTTAGCGATTTTTGGGCCGACGCTCACTTACAAAAGGTCACGTGACTTTAGAACGGTATACCCAGTCGTCGCAAATTTGGTCTCAAAAGTTGCGCAAGACTTCAATGAAAAAACTCATGAAGTCACGCGGCAATATCTGCGCGCGTTGCGGAATTATCGCGCAAAAAGTCGAGGGGGGGGTCAAATTGACCCCCCCCCCCCCAGTTAAGATAGGGTTAAGGAGTGGTCACATTGGGACACGACTCCCCACGAATAGACCCACGAATGCAGTACGCATTGGTACAAATTTATTCCTATTTCTTGATATCAAGAATTCAATTCTTGATATCAAGAAATCAAATTCTTGATATCAAGAAATCAAATTCTTGATATCAAGAAATCGAATTCTTGATATCAAGAAATGCATTCTTGATATCAAGAAATGCATTCTTGATATCAAGAAATATACTTTTCTGTATTGGTAATACTTGATATCAAGAAATAAACTGATATCAATAATTCAATTATTGATATCAAGAAATAGGAATAAATGTTAAAACGGCTTGCCATAGATTTGTACCAATGCGTACTGCATTCGCGGGTCTAGTCATGGGGATTCGTGTTCAATGTGATCACTCCTTAATCTGTTCATGCTGTAAGAGTTTCCCCACTCACCTCATCCTGATCAATTTATACACTCTTGGCCTAAATCTTGCATGCACCAGGGGAGTGTTTCACAAAGAGTTAAGTTGAACTTAACTCTAAGTTGGACTTAAAAAGTATGAAAAGCTGTTTGTTTCTATGCTTTTTTTAAATATAAAGTTCTTTTAAAGGGCATAAAATGCTGATTCAAATCATAATAATATGTGTATTATCATGGAGATTGCATGTTCTTGATGTAAAATCAATAAAGTCTAAAATACTTGCATTCTTGATTTTCAATATGTTTTATTTCAAGGCTACAAATTGGTTTCTATAATGTTTAAGTCCAACTTAGAGTTAAGTTCAACTTAGGATCTTTGTGAAACACCCCCAGAGATGCCAACCCTCCCTGGATATCCAGGCAGAATCCATGAAATGTTTATTATTTTTGTAATACGTCACAACACACAATTTTCAATGCCTCCCTGAATTTTGGAAAGATTATTCTCATTATGCTGTAACATGCAATTGATAGAAAACTCCCTGATTTCTGAATGAATCCTCCCCCAAAGCTGAATGTAAACTGGTTGGCATCTCTGATACATTTTTAGCAGCGCTCTCCAATTTTTCAACAATTATTATTATAAACTATATTGTACATTTAATTTGTATTAGTTTTCTCACCCTTTTGTAAGAATATATTGTGTTTATCCCATTCTAAATGATACTTTTTGTTGAAATGAAAAGTAATGAAATGAAAAAAACGAAATGAAAATATTAGACAAGTCAAGAATAGCCTTTGTTCAGATGCTATTAAATCATGCAATGTGCGTGAGACCAAATGGCTGTAGACCAATCGGCAAGTTACCATGTGCATGGGTATTAAGTTATTTTGGATTAAAATTGTTTAACTTTTGCTACCTTCTAGGTCCCAATTGTTGTCTAAAACCTGAAGGCTGGCATCTATCATATAAGAACTATTCATGTATGTAATAGTGAGAATTTCTATTTAACATTACCCAAGGTTATAATGCTCAGAGCGCCTTGAGACTTTAATAAAGCGCTATATAAAAATTGACAATTATTATTATTACCTACATGTATGTATGCTGAATATTCCTTTTACTTTTCTTTTCTAACAGCTCATATTGACATGTGATATGGGTGTTATGAATATGACATTATTATTATTATTATATTACAAATATTTTGACTTTGTGTTCCCTGTAACAGATTTGTTGGGTGAACTTTGGCAACCATTCAGAGACTAATGAATATGACATTATTATTATTATTATAATAATAATAATATGAAATTATATAATAATAATAATGATATTATAATATATAATAACATTATATAATAATAATAATAATATGAACATTTGTATAGCGCAGCTACTATAAATATTATAAATATTTGGATTTGTGTTCCCTGCTACAGATTTGTTGGGTGAACTTTGGCAACCATGCAGAGCAGCTCCGATGCGCTGACCTCAGGAAGTTGGACAATGTGGAGGTCAAGGACCTGATCCTGGACCTCACAAGTAAGTCTTCTTCAAAACCATCTCTCTTTTTTTACCTCCAAGACATCCTAAACGTGGCCCACAGGACTGTTTAGTACTGAACCCCTTTCCATTCAAGATTCTGAAATCAAGGACTTGATCCTGGACCTCACAAGTAAGTTTTCTTCAAAACCATCTTAATTTCATCTCAGAAACATCAACATGTCATTTTACCTGATCCTGGACCTCACAAGTAAGTCTTCTTCAAAACCATCTTAATTTCATCTCAGAAACATCAACATGTCATTTTGCCCACAGGACAGTTTAGTAATGAGAGTGGAGATTTATTGATTATAAATTGAGTCGAATTTGGTATGATTGTAAAGGTAATCTTGAACTTTACAAATTCTTCAAAACCATCATAGTATGGGGCTATGCTATATTAAAAGTCAAATTTAACTTTTTATAGCCCCCCACATTTTCAAAATGAACATGTTACTTCTTTGTTTGTATTTTATCTTTTTTTATCCTTTGTAAATATCGACATGTACATGTAAATGATGTGGAAAAGTTCAATTCAATTCAATTCAATTCAATTCAATTCAATATCATCTCAGAAACAACAACATTTTGCCCACAGGACAGTTTAATACTTAACTCTTTCCACTCAAGATTCTGAAATTCTTGTAGACTTTGTACACACCTCACCTGGTTCCTATAGGCTAAAGGGTTGAGTGGATGCTTGACAACTATTTATTTTTGCGCAGTCAAAATGGAATAAATTGTCAGAATGTTACAGAGTTACAGGCATTTGTTTAAAAGTTAGAATTAAGTTCAGAAATCGTTGAAATATGAAGAAAATAGGATGTTCTGTGTATATGAAATTAGGAAACATTTTGAAATATCATTCAGATGTTGTTTTTGTGGTTCCTTTCTAAATGCTTATCCTAGAGATAAGCAAAATCCGCCAACTATACAATGAAATGCGATATCTTTTTCAAAGATTTTCTTAGAGGTGGGCAAAATGATACACCAGATAGACTTGTTCGTTGTTGATCATAACAATGTCGTGTCACAATACGAGTTTCTAGTGGCAATATGACATTTCTAGAGTCAATCAGCACTCTGGCCACTGCTAAAAGCAAGCCCTGCCTTTGCAGTAATGGAGACAAACCTTTTCTCTCTTGATATACCTTCCTCAGACATCCAGCAGCTAGCCATTGACTGGGTGACTGGGAACATGTACCTGATGGACGATGTTGTTGATGCTATCATCGTGTGTCGCTCGGAGGGGGACATCTGCATCACCATCATCGACGATGACCTTGGTCGACCCAAGGGATTGACCCTTGACCCCAGTGAGGGGTGAGTAGAGTTACAGTAATTTAGTCATGACCTGAGTCGATTCAAGGTAATTGACAATGGCCTCTGGTGACCCAAGGTCATCGCCAATGACCTCGGTTGACCCAAGGTCATCAATGGTGACCTCAGGTGACCCAAGGTCATTGCCAATGACCTCAGTCAACCCAAGGGATTGACCCTGGACCCCTGTCAGGGGTAGGTAGGATCTTGGTCAATAATTCTTGGTTGCAATTGTTATGCTAAGGCAAAATCAATCATTACTTTCCCATCAAATACAATTAATACAATGTATGATTAGGGTTCTTGTAACACACCAAAATAGAAGTTTATTTCTAATTTGTTGAAATTTATGATAGAGAATTTAATTTGCTTTGATTACTACCATTGTAAATAAACAGAGTGTACAATATTGGCATTCTTAGTAGAATGTCATTGTCTTGCTTAATAAATAGTGTATATTGGAATATCTTAATTAGGTTATGTGGTTATTGTTCAAATACTACAGTAGACATTAATACTCTGTCTCAGTAAATCAAAATTGTCTTTAGCAGATTAATGATTGTCAATATTTTGTTCATTCAAGGTACATGTTCTACACCGACTGGGGCATCAGTACGAGGGAGGCACTCACCAAAGTGGAGAGAGCTAACATGGACGGGAGCGATCGACTCAATCTCAACGTATCCAAGACGCGCACACGCACACACAAAAAAACATCCTACTCTTTAAAGATGTGGAATTTTGTCCTCGATAGGTTTAAATCAAAATCTTCTTTGGCATTTTAATGAATGTTAATGCTTTTCTCCTCCAAGGTACATGTTCTACACCGACTGGGGCATCAGTACGAGGGAGGCACTCACCAAAGTGGAGAGAGCTAACATGGATGGAAGCGATCGACTCAACCTCAACATCTCCAAGATCATCTTCCCGCTCGGTATCACGGCCGACTACCCGGCGCAGCGCATCTATTTTGCTGATAGCCAGCTGGAACAAGTGCAGAGCGTGCGGTACGATGGATCGGGGCAACGCATCATAGCTCAGGGCATCAAGGTAAGTCCCATGTACTGGAAATTGTGTGTGTGTTTACCATGATAATAATAATAATAATAGATCGTATTTGTATAGCGCCTAATGCAGAACAGCCTCTAAGCCCCATATACATGTACTGAACACTGTTGTAAATGTTAGATCAACTCCAGCTGATTGAGAACTACTGTTATGTTGAGAAAAGATAGTCCTTATAATGAAACTGTATTTTGGTTTAGACAAAATAACACAAATTGATGTCATTCTAAAGCATGATGAGATAAACCCATTTGACGTAAAGCTCAAATTTGCTAACCCTTGGCATGAAGTTATGTAATAATTCAAAATGATGATGACTTTTAAAAACTTTTGAGTGAAAAACATGTTTTGTATTCCCAAACTCGGGTGATAGGAACAAAAGGCATCCCAATGTTTCTATTGTCAGAATCGACCTGTTCAAATGACATTGTGAGCATTATAACCCAAACTAACTGAACATTGGCCTGTGTTAAAGGGACAGTCCCTCTTTTACAATTTAAACGTCTGAACAGTTTCCAGTTAACGGATGGGGATGAATGTAACACACACAAACAAAATCAGATCGAACAGCCCTGTAATTTGGATTCTACGAATGAAAAAACTATATATCGGTATCCATAAATATCCATAAAACTATATATCGGTCAATAAAGAAGTTTAACTGATTTAGCATAATATTACAACAATATTGCACTTATTCTTGTGAAGGTATTGTGAAGCCGACATTTGTGAAGGTATGTCACGGAAAAAGATCTAAAAAATGAAGAATATATAAATACATGTAGTCGGTTTAAGCGAGGTTTTGTTATTTTGATTAGTAATCGCTTACCCACTGTTATTCATGCGCGGGTCACGTAGCTAGCGCTGTGGCGCTCCGTGGAATCCGTGAGCGAACTTTCTCGACGGGTGAATACACGTTTCATGCACAATTAACCGTTGGACGATGGTTTATTAGATTTAGGTCTATAACTCCACGAAGAAGAGATTTCAAGCCCTAATTTTTTCAGGCATGCTATTAAATGACATTTTCTTTCATATAAAACAATAACCTCGCAACTTTTGAAATTTGTTTTGCTAAAGAGAGAATGTCCCTTTAACAATAATAAACTAGCCCCACATATTGAAAAGCGTGTTTCATATCTCTGTGCTTTGTTATCCCACTTTCAGGTGAATCAACTGTTTGGTCTAACCATGTTTGAGAACTACATCTATGCAACCAAGTGGCAGACCAACTCTACTATCGTCAGAATCGACAAGTTCAACGGGTCGGTCACGGAGCTGTTCACGGTCACGCAGCGTGCCGGGGCCATTCACGTTGTGCATCCTGCGAGGCAGACAATGCGTATGTATATCTACAAATTGTGATCAAACCCAATTTTTAAAATGTTTTTATTAATCCTACCTTATTTTGCTATTCACGTTGTGCATCCTGCGAGGCAGACAATGCGTATGTATATCTACAAATTCTGATCAAACCCAAATTTTAAAGTGTTTTTATTAATCCTACCTTATTTTGCTATTCAAGTTTTTGAAAATTATTGTTTGATTTGTAATTATGTATTGTATGTTTTAATAAAATTGCCATTGATACAACTTATTGAATTTGATTCTGACTTTGGTAAAACTATTGCCATCAAATAAAGCAAGATGAACATAAGAAACAAATGTAAACTAGCTAGGTAGTAGAAGATATCTGATTTTGCTGTGAAACATTCTGACCATGCTAGATAGGATATTAGTGAATGTTTGAACCAACGATAATTGATTTGATTTGATTTGATCAGAATTCGCACATCTGCTACTCTGTAGTTTTTATTCATTAATTTATTGCTTCCCTTATTTTTCCAGAACATACAGAATATCAAAACTTTAAAAGTTAATTATGCATTTAATATTAAAAGTGTTTACTGTATCTATATTTGCAGCTATCAACCATCCCTGTCGGACGAATAATGGGGGTTGTGAGCACCTGTGCCTCGTCTCAGGAAAGGGCACTTTCCAGTGCCGATGCAAGCAGGGATATGCAGTCCTAGAGAATGGAACATGCAGCAGTAAGTTAACCTTTTGCTTACGAGATTTGCATTTTCCATAGAAGGTATACATGATACAGGTACTTTCCTGTGTAGTTGGTAGCAGGGTTATGCAGGGGATGGAACATGCAGTAGTAAATTCATAACCCTGCATATTTTTGTATAAATGTGTAGCTTTTTACATGTTGTAGTTCTGTTGCACTTTCTTTACATTAGTTAATGGATATATTTGAGGCATGATGGGATAAGCTCATGATCGTTTATAATGAGCTGCCAATTTAGGGATTTTGTGATTTGGCTTGTCTTCTAATTAATCTGGTTCTCCAATGTTGAAGATCCTTAAAGAGTGCTCTTGGGAACATGCCTAATATCATTTGTTTGTATGCAACAGGGAACTCAGATAGAAGCCGATTCCTGCTGTTCGGGCAGGGTTACCCTGGCTCCGTGCGTGGCATCCCTATGGAGAAGAGCAGTGATCCCAATTACGAATCCATGGTGCCCATTCTCAACCTTCAGAGCCCGAGGGCGGTAGACTTCTATGCGGCGGGCGACTATATTTATTACGCGGACTCCACCAACTACACCATCGGCCGCCAGAAACTGAACGGCACACACCGCGAGGATCTGCTCAGTGACTGTAAGTGTAAATGTAATGTTGTTATCAGCTATATTAATCAGTTTAACCTGTCACTTTTCTTCTCTTGTACATTCACTATTCACCGTATCCACTCCACAGGGAGTGGAGATAGTGCACACATTGTACGCGACATGGTATTGTACCATAAGACTGGGTTTATAATAGTGTAATTCGCAAACAAATATAAAGATATAGCAATATAAATAAAACCTATTATGATACTTAATTTTGTTCCTTGGTAAATCCTCTCTCTACTCTAGACATCACAAACTGTGAAGGCATCGCTATAGACTGGATCAGTAAGAACCTGTACTGGACCGACGATGGAACCAAGACCATCAGCGTGGCCCGGCTAGACGGGTCCATGAGGAAATTGCTCCTGCAGGAGAACTTCACACACCCCAGGGCCATCGTGGTTGACCCTGTGGATGGGTAGGTCTAGGGTTCAACACCCATTATAAACTTGTATTCATTTTTGTTTTGATTTCATTTTTATTAACTTCCACATTCTACGGTAAAGATTATTGCAACCGGATAAAACTGGTACAACATCAACAACAACAAAACTTACAGGTGACATTCAGTGCACTGATGAATGAGAAATAAATCCAATATACAAACAATAGATTACTAGGTTTAAAATTCATTGATTTAGGAGTCAATGAAGACCAGTCAGAGGTATAATTGGTGTGAAAGGTTTGGGATTAAGAAAACTTCACATACTCCAGGACCATCGTGGTCAACCCTGTGGATGGGTATGTCTAGGTTTCAAAGCCTAGTTGATAACACTCGTATAAGAGAATGACAGTACAGTAAGAGAATAGTGCAAATGGAATTCTGTCAACACAAATCACAAATATATTTCATGACAACCATGTAAACAGTCATCATTAGTCTTGTTATGTAGCATTTACCTAGGTCATAATGTAGTAAAAGGTATAGTTATAAATGTCCGACCAAGAATGGAGAAAGAATGCGTAACATTCCACCCCTAAACTAAGCATACTAGAAATAGACACATGGAATATGTTCAATGGAGCATAAAATGAAAAAAAAATTACACTTTCTATGTCCCCGCAGTTACATGTATTGGACAGACTGGTCCGAGGGAGTTGGCACCAGTCAGGAGGCTCGCATTGAAGTAGCCTTCATGGACGGAACTAACCGGACTAACTATAAATAGTAGATAAAGGAAAGAGAGAGGGGAAAGAGTAACAGAATAATCTTGTAATTTTTGAAGGACTAGATAAGACTATGAAAGATATGACTGGAAAGAAATAATACTGTTTTTCTTCCTGACAGCTACATGTACTGGACGGACTGGTCTGAGGGAGTTGGGACCAGTCAAGAGGCTCGCATTGAGGTAGCCTTCATGGATGGAACTAACAGGACTAACTTTGTCAGCACCTACCTCCAGTGGCCAAACGGTCTGAGCTTGGACAAGGAGAGAGGGAGACTCTATTGGTGTGATGCATTCCATGACAAGATCTCTATGAAGAATCTGAACGGCACTGGGAAAGTGGTATGTATTACAAGCTTTTTATAGAATATGACTTGTATAGATTATTTTGGGCTAAAAGGAGTAGGGGTTATTTTCTCGAGTGGTCCAGTGTTTTGAGCATACATGTAGATAGAGAGAGTAGTAGACTTATTTTGTGTGATGCATTCCACAGTTAAAACCATTTGAGTATCTGTTTTTGACTTCAGTAAAATCTGGATGTAAAATTTTAGTCCCTGAGCCTGAATTATATCCTCACAGTCACTCATTTACTGTAAAGTTTAAAGAGTGCAATTTGTATTTTCTGACTATTTATACATTTCTTTCTAATATCGCAATTATAACCATGCCAAACAAATGTTGAAGGGGATACATAGGAGTCAGGGTACAGTTGGGCGGTTAGTTTGTTGCAAAAACCTATTGGAGCGAACGCCTTCCACGGTTTTTGAGCGATTGTTTTAAAACCTCGGGTACACATGATGTTATTTGTTTCTATTATTATTATTTGTCACAGGAGGTGATCATATTGAATGAGCCCAAGTTGAACCATCCGTTTGGAATCACGCACTACAAGGACACTCTCTTCTGGTCTGAGTATCGGACTGGCTTCATCTATCGCTACGACATGAACTCAACCAACCATAGACTAACATCGCTGCGAAAGGGTGGTCTAGTGTTCGAGCTCAAGCTTTATGATCCTAACGTTCAAACAGGCAAGTTATTCAGATAATTTATGTTTGTTCAATATTGGAAAATATTTATCATTATGAACTATTACATATGCCATCTATTACATAATTTAAAGTAAGTTTCAATTACATAATTTAAAGTAAGTTTCAAACAGTAATCAATGAAGCATAAAGATGTTTTAATCAGACCTACTATATAATCTACATAGGTGTGTTTAATATCATTTCAAAGTATTATTTATGAGTTTCAAGCTATTATTTTTAAAGACATTTCATTATTGACCCTTCATAATTGCATGCAATCTACAATTCCTTTTGGTTTAGATGATGAATGTGATTTTCTCTATTTGTTGTTTTCAATAAACAATGCAGGTACAAATGACCAACTGTATCTGCCCATCCCTAATCTGCACTTTTAAGACTTTAATACTTGAGCCTTTGTGTTATCTATTTTGAATATAATTTTGTTTGGAATAAGATGGGGTGATAATTAATTTTCACTCTTTCTCTTTTTACCAATACAGGCACAAATGACTGCAGTTTAGAGAATGGTGGATGTGAACATCTGTGTCTGCCCATCCCTAACGGCCGGGTGTGCGAGTGTGAGAACGGCAAGAAGATATTCAATGAAACACAGTGCACTGGTAAGACAGTTAATGTTAATAATATTCATAATATTCATACTTTCCAATAATAATTCTTATACACAGTGGTTAGCCATTACCAACTTGACTAGTATGTGCGCACTGTTATAACAATGAGTGCAAGATGTCGCAAGATGGCACTACACCTCTGATTTAGACTGTATATCAAAATTTCAAGTCATTTACATTTCTGGGGGTGTATTCTGAATACGACTTTAGTTAAAATTGATTGTATCTACATTATATCTACACACTAAAATATATCAAATTGCTATTCCTTAAGTACAGGTTCAGAATACCGATTTGGCAAAAAATATTTTAGTGACGGAGATAAAATAAATTTTAGCTTAAAGTCGTTTTCAAAATACACTCCCAGACTCTTTTGCTAATATGTGTACTGGGATAAAATTCAGTTGTACTTCTACTTCAGAATTGTTTACTCTTTAGAGATATGTTTCATAAATATTGTTTTCATTCTCTAATTTCCAGTTGATTCTGATTACGTGCGCTACTCCCGTTGCAATAAGTCTGCGGGTGAGTTTGAGTGCAACAACGGTCGTTGCATCGACCGCACCTGGCTGTGCGATGGAGATAATGACTGTGGTGACAACACAGATGAAACGCATGGAGGATGCCGTGAGTCTTATTTTTTCCTATCATAATTCACGTTCTATTATTTTCATGTTAATCAAATTTGTGTAAATATGAATTCTAAAGGAACGTATTGATATCCAAATCAAATAAATTAAAGCTATTCAAGGCTGTACTTTAATTTGTTTATATCTCCTTTTATATTTGGTGGAAATTTCCAAAAAACTTGTCTGCATTTCCTGATTTTGCTTTCATCTTTGTATACTTATCCTATACTTGTATGCGTGTATACATACATTCTAATTTGGTTTGTTGTAATGTTTGGAATCTAGATCACCTAAAAGCAATGAGCTCTGTTTGATTAATTCATTAATAATACTTATAAGATAAAACTTAATCATTTTTGTTTTTGTTTGTGAACAGATAACCAAACTTGTGGAGCGGATAAGTTCCAATGTCCAAACAACAAGTGCATCCCGATGCGGTGGAAATGTGATGGTGACAATGACTGTGCGGATCCGGGACACAGCGACGAGGCAGTAGAACTCTGCAGCGGAGAAACCCGTAAGCCTTAATTTTTTCGTGATGACATTTGTTCTTGCATGTTTTTCTCTTTCCATGCTGTGAGTGACAATCAACTGTTGGTCTGCTTTACATTCCCAATGGCACATTTGTTGCATTGTAAAGTACTACTGCAATAGACCGCTTCTGTAATGTATGCAAATATTATGCGTAGGACGTCAGACTCCCCGTTGGCAAGCTTAACAATAGTAACTATGTCCGGCAAGCTCCGGCAAACTTAGCTTGCCGGACCTAGTTACTATTGTTAAGCTTGCCAACGGAGAGTCTTACGTCATACGCATATTATTTGCATACATTACAGAAGCGGTCTATTGAACACGCTGGCAACCGTCCTTCATGTATTCAAACTACACATGCGTTCCTTTCATTACACGGCTAAAATACTGATAAGTTTACAAATTAATTGATACAGCATTACACGCAAAAAGTCACATTATGCTTGATGAATGATAGATTTTCTCTGTGGTTTTTTGCTGTCTTTTGTTAATATTTTGGTGGTGTTTTTGTCTTTAAATCAGAGAAGACGTGTGACGCTGACCTGTTCCAGTGTGCCAATGGCCGCTGTATCTTGAGGAGTATATGGAAGTGTGACCGGGAAGATTACTTGATTTTTGTGTTTTTTTGGGATGATGTTTTGGGGTTTTTGTCTGTCTTTTAAAAAATATTTGTTTTCATCTTTAACGCAGAGAAGACGTGTGACCCTGATCTATTCTAGTGCGCCAATGGCCGCTGTATCTCTAGGACATGGAAGTTTGACCATACAGGACTCGTACAGGACTGACTGATTGTGCTAAAAGATGTATTCTCAATACAGTCCTGAAGGGGTTACTTTTGGATGCTGTTTTGGTGGTTTTAACCGTCTTGTGTTAATATTTTGGTGGTGTTTTTGTCTTTAAAGCAGAGAAGACGTGTGACGCTGATCTATTCCAGTGCGCCAATGGCCGCTGTATCTCGAGGACATGGAAGTGCGACAGGGAGGATGACTGTGGAGACGGGAGTGATGAACACGCTAACTGCAGTAAGTAACCTTAAAAAGAAGAAATATTATTTTCCTTCATTTTACACATAATAAAAAAAAAGGGTTATTTATCCTATAAAATCATGAAGAAAACAATAAGAAAACATTACAAAGCGAGGAAGTGTGACAGAGAAGATGACTGGAGATGGGAGTGATGAACACGCTAACTGCAGTAAGTAACAATATGCGTCACTTGAAGGTGCTAATCATAAAAAAATTGTTTAATTGTATTTCGTTAGTTTCAAGAGAAAATATGAACGTGATCCAGTATCTTTATAAAATTCAACCAAAATCACTTGGAGATGTCACATTTATATTGTACCTTTTTAATTGGCTTATGGTATCAAAAAAATAAATGGGTTTTGATTTGTGGAAAGTTTTGATGAAACTATCTCACATCATTCCGAAGGACCTTGTAATATC
This sequence comes from Echinarachnius parma, assembly GCA_037951105.1. Lineage (NCBI taxonomy): Eukaryota > Metazoa > Echinodermata > Echinoidea > Clypeasteroida > Echinarachniidae > Echinarachnius > Echinarachnius parma. Next base: position 132,212 of record JBAMJV010004769.1, on the reverse strand, counting down.
ACTTTTGGAAAAACCCTGTGGTGTTAATGATTAGTTAAAGGACAACATACCTTTAAGAAGATTACTGATACATGAAGGTGAAAATGAAACACTTCACCAATTTATGAATCGTAATCAACTTTCCAGATTTCAATTTGTTGGTGCTTATGATTAGTGTTGTGCTTGAAATGGAACAAATATTACACATGCGATCACTGGGAAATCAAGATAGTAGTCGAAAAAAAAAGCACATGTAAGCAAACAAATGATATATACATATAGCAATAAATTGTTTTTGTTTCTTTCCTCAGGTTTCAGCAGCTGTCGGAATGGACTCTTCCAATGTAACAATGGAGCATGCATCAGTCAGACTTGGCTTTGTGACAGGGGTAAGATAACTTTCCACGAACAAATCAGTTGGAGAAAGGAAGCTATGATCGTAATTTATGTCTCAAATGCCATGAGTGAACCAATCAAAACAAACAAGGTAGATAAAAAAATTCCCTGAGCTTGTAGTTCTAATAAGAGCTACAGCGCCGGTATAGTTATTGTAGGGAGAGATGGTAAGAAGGGAGAGATGGTAAGAAGGGCTTGACGTTTCAAACAGGTTGACTGTCCGTCGTCAGAAAAAAAAATCCCATTAAATAGTTTGTTTGTTCATTGATTTGAAAACAAATTAAGATTCAGTGTGTTATAAATAAAAGTTTATTGTTAATGATACATTCATTTGAATAGTAGCCCAATGAGAAAAGAAGGGGGCTGTGAGCTATGCAGTGCTAGAAATGCCATGTTGTGGCATGTGTTGGCTGGTCATGTGGTATTAAAAGTCGCATTCTAATGATTATTTTTTCTAGATGATGATTGCGGTGACGGTTCTGATGAGCTGAACTGCGCCTACTCCTGCGACAACACGACTCAATTCCAGTGTCGCGTCTCACTTCGCTGCATCGACGCCAACCTCGTCTGCAACGGCGTTGACGACTGCCAAGACGGCAGTGATGAGTCGTATGACTCAACCCATCACAATTGTTGTAAGTGGAGTTCATTGATGTTAAAGGGATCTAGTAACTGTGATGACAAGTGCAAAAAGTGATGCGTGGTTAATAAAATGTGTATTGGTGTGATCTGATATGTCCACAAAGTAATGTGTGAAAATTTCACGTTAATTGGATGTTTTGGGGCTGACATATGAGCGAAAATGCAAAGTGATATTCACTTACTCATTGCACTTACTTTGTACACGGCTGAAAAGGTCCCATAGATAATTTCATATCCGAACACTTCAATCGTAAATATCTTTTGAACGAAATTGAAATTTGAAAAACAGTAACCTGTCCCATGATTTTATATTATGAATTTATGATAAAATAAGGTGCAAGTGAGGTACAAATCTCAAAGAAATACAAAGCACTCAAGTATTTCAGTAATTTAATTTATGTTTTCATTCCCTTAAAATGGCCACAAGGAATCGTTACAAGATTTTAACACATGTGACTTAAATGATCAGCATCATGATTTTTTCCAAGTGAATTGACTTTTTAAAAAATAATTAAGTTTTGCCTTCATTTTGACTTCAACTAGCGTCTACTCCGTTACCCGTCATCTGTACGGCCAACGAATACCTGTGCGATGAACAACGCTGCATCCCCAAGTCTTGGCTCTGTGATGGGGAAGAGGACTGTGCCATCGGGACGGACGAATTCAACTGTGACACAAGTAAGTCATGTGATAGTCATGTGACTTATGTATGATAGTCATGTGGTGGTCCTTTATTAGTCATTCAGCAATGAGGATCAACGGGCCGAGGGAAGTGATGCATCTTAAAGATGTGGTTCGGTCATGGGATGGACTTTGCTAAAAAGAGGAATTAATTCAATTGTGAATCAAGTTAGTCATTTTATAATAATTTTTGGAGTCATCAGCTGTGAGAATTTGTTTTTTTTAACCTGTTCCCTTTGAGATTCTAAAATCTGCATAGACTTTGTACATAGCCCACCCGGTTCCCGTAGACAAGGGGTTAAAAGAACATTGCTGCATCTCAAATATATGCGTCTTTCATTGGAAGAGTTGTGCCGAGGCCTAATGGAATTGGCAAATTCAGCTGTAGCAAAAAATAAAAGATTAGACAGCTGTATAGTAGTCGTATGATAGTCATTTCTTATTTATTTAGCGGTGATAGTCAAAGGTGTTTGAGTAAAGAGCAGCTGTTCATAAACTTTTGTAGTTTAATCTTTAATAATTTTGATTGGTCTCAAGTTTCAATACCATGAGAATAATGTTGTTATACATGTACATATACAGTCAAACCTGTCTTAGTGGTCACCTGTCTATAGCAGCCAACCTGCCTATAGTGGCCATCAATAGTGATCTCCCGCAGGGAAAAACTGTGTAATAGAACCTTTGTATAGAGGTCATCTGTCTACAGTGGCCACTTTTATTCTTTCCCTTGGGTGGTCACTATACACAGGTTTGACTTTATATCTTCATTTACAGCACCCAAATGCAGAAGTTAGACGCACTACCAGTTTATTTTGGCTCATCTAGGTGTATATGATATTTTACAAATGTTTAATTTTTGTTTACTAAAGTATCAATCACATTAGAATAATGTTTGTTATCATGTCCCTTTTCCTACAGAACCCAAATGCAGAAGTCAGACCCACTACCAGTGCCCAGGCTCAACCAAGTGCATCCCCAATGCCTGGAAGTGTGACGGCATTGCAGACTGCACCGACCAATCAGATGAGCTCAATTGTAGTACGTTTCCTTATTATATTTCTCTTCTGTTCTTTGATTAAAGTGATCCATTAACTCTGTCAAATTTAACCAAAACTTCTTGTTTGGCTTTATGGTAAGAGAAGAGAGACTCAACACTTGTATTAAGCGCTGTATAGATATTATGTGTTATTATACTTATTATTATCATTATAATTGATCATACTGTATGTTTGCCATTATCATCATCATCACCATTATCATCATCTTCATAATCGTCATCTTCATCATCATCATCGTCATCATCATCATCATCATCATCATCATCATCATCATCATCATCATCATCATCATCATCATCATCATCATCATCATCATCATCATCATCACCATCATTATAATTGTTATTATTAATGTTTATCATCATCATCATCATCGTCATGGTCACCAACGTCATCGTCGTGGTAATCGTCATCCTTATCATAATCATATTGAAATTCTAATTTTCTTGCAGAGGAAGTAGGGTGTGATATGAATGAGTGGCAGTGTGAGAACCACACTCTGTGCATCCCCGTCCAGAACCTGTGCGACGGAGCCCAGCAGTGCGTCAATGGCTCGGATGAAAGAAACTGTAAGTAGCATTCCTTTCAAAATTAATACTGAATCCTATTTGCAGGGCTTCACGGCCGTTCAAGCCCCAAACATTTTAAGGGGCTGACTTGACCTGTTATTCCACAAATTTATGTTCCCAATTTAATATGCCTACCTTGGAAAAGGTTAAAACTAAAAGAAGGTTTATCAAACTTCTCTTACTAACGTGATCACTAGTGGCTCAAATTTAAGCAAAAATTAATGTTGGGTTGCAGTCCCCTCAAATACACAGTGCATGATTGCAGCGCTCAAAATTAGCACTGGCCCACTTTCCGAGGGCCACTATCAATTGATTGTACCAACATTTGGTCGTACCATTTATTTTGCCCAATTTGGAAATTTTCATTTGGTAAAGGTCATGTACCTGATTTTGATGTTGTTATTGTTTTTATTTTGTTTCTCAGGTAACCAAACCCTGTGTGACACCAACCCATGCAAAGAGCAGTGTCAGGTGAATGTAGCTGACCATAGTTTCTTGTGATACTGTCCTCCAGGAAAGTGTGTTGACCCCAGTGAAAGTTCATTGACCTGTTCATTGTTATTGTTATTGTTTATATTGTTTCTCAGGTAACCAAACCCTGTGTGACACCAACCCATGCAAAGAACAGTGTCAGGTGACCCCTGACCATAGTTTCATGTGGCATTGTCCTCAAGGAAAGTTTGCTGTTCACCTCAGTGAAAGGTCATTGACCTATTTGTTCTTGTTGTTTTTATTCTGTTTCTCAGGTAACAAAACCCTATGTGACACCAACCCATGCAAAGAGCAGTGTCAGGTGACCCCTGACCGTAGTTTCATGTGCTACTGCCCTCCAGGAAAGGTCGTTGACCCTGAGGATCATTCCCGCTGCCTTCCAGGTATCCCAGTTACTGTATTTGTTTACTTTATTGAAAATATTCATGCAAATTATAATAAACAAGTTTTACTTGACAACAAATACAAGAGAATTATCAATATTCACAAATATGCAGAATAAGCAACAACAAAAAAATCACTTTTCTTATTTGTAAATGTATCACAATATAAAAAAAGATGACAAGATAAGTGGAAACATAACATTTATTGTGGAGTAATTGTTGCTGGAAGAAATGTAACGGAACTCACTCAAAATTAGAGCTGATAAAGAGTTGAATGAGTGTCTAGTTCACTATTAACATATTCAATTTCAAACAAACTATTCTACTTAAAGAACTATTACATTTTAAAACAAGACTCAAAAACTTATGTTGTTTGCTACAGATACCAAGATGTGCTCCCTGCGAGGGCGATGCAGCCAGCAGTGTGTGAACGGGAAGGGCTCTTTCACATGCAAGTGTTACCCTGGATACAAGATGGAGAGAGATGGGTGGACCTGCAAGAGCAATGGTAGGTTAGATGATAGTAGTGAATGGATGCATGGATGATGGGATGGATGGATGGATGGATGGATGGATGGATGGATGGATGGATGGATGGATGGATGGATGGATGGATGGATGGATGGATGGATGGATGGATGGATGGATGGATGGATGGATGGATGGATGGATGGATGGATGGATGGATGGATGGATGGATGGATGGATGGATGGATGGATGGATGGATGGATGGATGGATGGATGGATGGATGGATGGATGGATGGATGGATGGATGGATGGATGGATGGATGGATGGATGGATGAATTAATTAATGAAGAGTTGAATGAAGGAAGGAATGGATGGATAAATGAATGAATTAAGCATGTTTGGATCGATCAAACAGTCAGTCAGTCAATCATTTGGTCAGTGGAATGTTGGTCGGTCAGTCGAAAAGTTCAATGAAGGAAGGAATGGGTGGATAAATGAATGAATTAAGCATGTATGGATCGATCAAACAATCAGTCAGTAAGTCAATCGGTTGGTCGGTGGAATGTTTGACGGTCAGTCGATGGGTGGATAGGGTTGGTTGGTCAGTCAGTTGATGGGTTGGTCGATCGGTCAGTCTCTACTTCGACACTAGCGAAGACATTTTCCTGGTCTTCAACCTCCATAACAGCATCACTGTCAATCAATCAGAAAAAGAATGACTAATGGAATGAATGAATCAATCAATCTCTTTCCATCTCTCTACAGCCACTGAGACGCCGTACCTTATCTTCTCCAACCGCAACCAGCTCCGTCGAGTTAACCTCAACACCAGCGAGTACAACGTCCTCGTCTTCAACCTCCACAACAGCATCGCCGTCGACTTCCACTACAACCAGAGCATCATTTACTGGACAGATGTTGTCGATGACAAGATCTATCGAGGACTGCTGGATGAAAATTCACCAAATGCTGGTGAGTTAAAGTGTTAAGCTTTTGACCCATTGCCTTTGAGACCCTGTAGTGTCCTGTTTGAGCTTTTGGTATAGAAATTGAAATTCTGGTAGGGAACTGGGTAACTGGACTATATCAATTCGCTTTATTTGTCTCTCAAGATAATGACCATTCTTCTTATTTGAATTGCTCTCTTAACTTTGTAAAACTTATTTTTAAAGAAAACGTTGATTCTGATTATAACACACTTTACTGTTAAAGGTTTACGTAATATTGAGCCAATTGTGGAGTCAGGGCTAGCTACCTGCGAGGGGCTAGCGGTGGACTGGATCGCGGGCAATCTGTACTGGGTGGAGAGCCATCTGGACCAGATTGAAGTAGCCCGGCTTGACGGAGCAATGCGGACAACTGTTGTCGCTGGAAACATGGAGAGTCCTCGAGCCATTGCGCTGGATCCGACCGAGGGGTAAGTTGAGAATTTAATGAAGACTTGTTTTGTAATGTGGTAGGGGAGGACATAGGATGGATAGAGTACCAACATGATGATGTTAAATAGCATAGTTATGATTCTAAACAACTTGTTCTTTTATTCGGGAATTTGGGACGTCCACGAGAGCCACTACTAGCGATGGCAATTGACGTGTCATCGTGAACATCATGCTACTGGATGGAGGCTTTCCTATTGAAAATGTATAAATCTTGATAGTACTTTATTTTCTATTTTAGCCCGATGTTCTGGACTGATTGGGAGAACCAAAGTCCACGAACTGAGCGAGTCACCATGAGCAGTGACAATAGATGTATCATTGTATTTCATATGCTGGTAGATGGAAACTTGCCAAATGTGCTTTTGTTACTTATTTTTCTATTTTAGTCTGATGTTCTGAGGACCGAAGTCCATGCATCGAGCCAGCCACCACGAATGGTGACAACTGCCCTATCATTGTATCCATACTACTGCTGGATTGAGACTTTTCTGTCAAATGATTCATGAATCCTTTTTTTATTTGCTTTTTTAAATTTTAGTCTGATGTTCTGGACAGATTGGGAGAACAAAAGTCCACGGATCGAGAGAGCTTCTATGAGTGGTGATGACCGGCGTATTATTGTGAACATAACTAAGCTGAGCGGCGGCTGGCCCAATGGTCTCACCATCGACTACCCTGAACAAAGGATCTATTGGATCGATGCCAGGTAAACTCGTTTGTTACTAAAAAAACACAAATACAAACTAATGATTATTAAGAAATAATGACAATGAACGCCACCTTTAGATGACTGTTGATTCATGAAAAATAATCAAAACTGTTCAATCATTTTGTGACTGCAGTTTTAGATATATCTGTTGTATCTAATTTGTTGTAACGATAAATAATTTTACTAACCTTAAGATTCAAAACTATTAAATTGAGTAGAAATGATAAAATAGATTTGTAAAAGAAGTTTGTAGAGCACTGTTACCTCAGTTATAGTATATATTTGTTGCATCTGATTTGTTAACCATAGATCGGATGCAATTCATGCTGAAAGCGGTTTGTAGCACATTTCCCCCTTGCTCACACAATCATTGATGCATCTTATGTATTGTAAACTATAGATCGGACGCTATTCATGCTGCCAACTACGACGGCTCAAACATCCTCACTGTACTGAAGGGACACAGCTCCCTCTACCATCCGTTTGCCATCACCGTGTTTGAGGCCCGTGTTTTCTGGACTGACTGGCGCACCAACACGGTCTACCAGGCGAACAAGTTCAACGGTCATAATGTGACGCAGATCCAGAAGACAAGCACTCAGCCGTTTGACATCCATGTGTTCCACCCGTACAGGCAACCCCAAAGTGAGTATGTGGGACTGTTACATGTTCCTCACTCTGACATCCATGTGTTCCACCCGTACAGGCAACCCCAAAGTGAGTATGAGAATAGTTGCAGCTAGTCTCGCGCAATCTTAGTCGCACTTTGTAACAAGTTTTCAGTCTTGTTATGGGAGACTGCCTTGAGAAACACTTAAAGGGCTGAAAACAAGGAGACATTGTGTACTTACTTTATTTTGCAGTACAAACAGAAATTAAAACAAATTTTGCAATAAATATCCATTGTTCCTATTGTCTTTCTGTAGAACCCAACCCGTGTGGAGTCAACAATGGCAACTGTTCGCACCTGTGCCTGCTGAACGGGCAGAAGACTGCCTGCGCTTGTCCACATCTCATGAAGCTGGGAACTGACAAGAGGACATGTGTCAGTAAGTAAATTTCTGTCTCCTTTCAATTGCTTTTCTATATCTTCTTCTACAATAAACACACATCACAAGCATTCATTGTCCATTCTCAGAGACATACAAAAAGATTGTTATGTAATGAGTAAATACAAAGATAGAAGAAATTGACCGGAATTATGATATAAATGCCTAATGTGGCAAGAAAATTGGGCTCGCAGGGAATCAAACCCAAGACATCTGGATCGCTAGACCGATACCCTAACCATAGAGCCTCAATGCCATATTGTTAGTAGCCCTTGATCATACGTTTCATTTGATAATTTAAAAAATGTATACTTATAGATTAGAATATGTACTTATTTTGTAATATACATTTACAATGTACATTATACAACCGCATTTTAGATTTGTTCTCTTAATTGTCTGGTAGACTATGTGGTTGAGAACATGTGGATGTCCAATTATTTGTCCATTGCCAAATCTTTCTCCATGTGCAGACGACACGGTCTTCTTCGTCATCTCGCGTCAGACAGACATCCGGGGCGTGGATGTCGACGACGGATACTACAACGTGATTCCTGCTCTCACGATCCCAAACGTGGCAAATGCGTCGTCAATCGATCACGATACCGTGGAGAACCGCATCTACTGGACGGACTTGTCTCGGAAGAGCATCAACAGGGCGTACATTAACGGCACCGCCATAGAGACTGTCATTGAAGGTAAGCTAGTCAGATGCTAACCCTAGGACTTGTCTTGATAGAGCATCAACAGGGCGTACATTAACGGCACCGCCATAGAGACTGTCATTGAAGGTAGGTTATTTAGTTACTTATTCTAGGACTTGTCTTGGTAAAGCATCAACAGGGCCTAGATTAATGGCACCGCCATTGAGACGTCATTGAAGGTACATTATCCAGTTACTAAATCTTAAATTGCAAGAAGATGATGATAATGATGATGCTCATGTTGATGATGAGGTGTGTACCAGAACATATATTGAATCAACTTTTCCTCTCCAAAGGGCACTGCCAATTTGAATAAATCAAAGAAATTCAGTTAATGTTAAACATGATTGTAATTTACAATCATTGATGTTAATCATGATCGTTAATTTTTTTTCCTCCACATTTAGGAATCCCAAATGCGTACAATCTGGCGATAGACTGGGTCTCCAGAAACATGTATTGGACCAACGTTTCTCCTCTAAAGAGCACAATCAACATCGCCCGTCTGGACGGCAGCTTTCAGAACGAGATTGACAATTTGAACCTGACCAACCCACGGAGCATTGTCATTGAACCAACAGACGGGTCAGTATTCCCAATTAAAGGTTCACCTGTAAAGTGTCAGATATTGTCCAAAATGACATTTGAGACCACAATCCTATACCAAAATCATTGTAAGATATGTCCGAATAATGTTTGAAAGTTTCATTGAAAGAGAACACTGCTTTCCTGGTTAAAAAATCGAAAATTTGCGTCAGCTTTTACAACGAATTACTGTTTGATGTTTATGAGGTTTACGACCGTTCATTAATGCTCTTGAGCTGAATGATTATCAATGATAGATATCATCATACAAAAGGGGCATTTGAAAAAATATAACCCTATTTTATTCTTCTCTTATCATAAGCCAAACAACAGGGTAGAAGAGAAATGTGGAAACTCAAATTAATTTTTGTGGAGTAAGACACTTTACAGGTGCATCTTTAAAACTTAGGAGAAAGATAGGTCAGTTTTAATGCAGTCACTACTAAACCCCTCAAAAAAAGTTCGGAAACTCAAGTTTCATCGATCATATCTCTCGTATTTTTAAATAAGAATACTCGAAATCGGTGTCACAATAAAGCCTCATTATATACCTTTCAAACGATGCATTATGTGTAGTGATTATGCAATTGGGGCGATTGCAGTAGCCCAGAGAATAGGGGGAGGCAGGAAGTGAAATCTCGCAAAATGGCCCCAATGCATTCAATTTACGAGTGCAAGACTGTGTTGACCTGCAACCCTTTCTATTCATCAAAATTGTTGAATTTGATACCATTTTAATGGAAATTATCTCTTTCTTACGATGGCATATTGATCGTAAGGATTATGCAAATGGGGTGTGTGCAGCGAACCGGAATATGGAGATGGGTCGAGTGTGAAATCAGACAAAAAGATATGGAGTTGACAAAAAATCAGAGCGTTGCATTTTTTTCGAGCTTTTGGGAGGATTTTTTAGCATTTCAAATAAAATATTCATGATTTAAATTGATATCAACGGAAAGCCCAACAACTCTTCTGTATGAAAATGTGACATTTATAATGATTTTTGTAAAGGGCGGCTGCAGGGAGATGAATGTGGGGGAGCCTCAAAAGTGACCCATTTCAAAACGCTCTGATTTGGTGTCGGTATCTGTATACCATTGTGTAGAGGATGTAATGTGACTTGAATGAGTTGGCCATGAATGAGAGGAATTCAATTGAAAACGCATGAATAGTGCCTTGAAATCAGAGCGTTTCAAAATGGGTCACTTTTGAGGCTCCCCCACATTCATCTCCCTGCAGCCGCCCTTTACAAAAATCATTATAAATTTCACATTTTCATACAGAAGAGTTGTTGGGCTTTCCGTTGATATCATATTTGATCATGAATATTTTATTTGAAATGCTAAAAAATCCTCCCAAAAGCTCGAAAAAAATGCAACGCTCTGATTTTTTGTCAACTCCATATCTTTTTGTCTGATTTCACACTCGACCCATCTCCATATTCCGGTTCGCTGCACACACTCCATTTGCATAATCCTTACGATTAATATGCCATCGTAATGAAGAGATAATTTCTGAATGGAAAGGGTGGCAGTATTCAATAGAATGTTAACCTTTAGAAAACTGATCAACACAGTCATGCACTCGTAAATTTAATGCATTGGGGCCATTTTGCGAGATTTCACTTCCTGCCTCCCCCTATTATCTGGGCTACTGCAATCGCCCCAATTGCATAATCACTACACATAATGCACCGTTTGAAAGGTATATAATGAGGCTTTATTGTGACACCGATTTCGAGTATTCTTATTAAAAAATACGAGAGATATGATCGATCAAACTTGAGTTTCCGAACTTTTTTTGAGGGGTTTAGATTCTTCAATCCCCTTAGAGTTGGTGCAGGGCCAACCAGTTTCCAGTAGGCAATAATAGTTGGTCTGCTGCATTATTTACTTTCAAATTGTTCTCTCTATCTTACTGTCACATCTACAATTTAAAATTGTACTTTTACATGTATGTTTATAAAATCTTTACATCAAAATGCTTGAAAGTGTTAATTTGCATGTTTGTTATTGATTTGGTTGAATCATTTTAATTGAATTAAATTGAGTTGTAAATGTTTACTTTTTAACCACAGCGGGCAGATAAATCTGAATTTATTAGGTGCACATAATAATCAAAGTAGCAATATAATTACTACACAAATGTAATACCTAATTAAGCACTTATAAGTAATAAATGCAAAGATAAATCTGCTATTAAAAGTTTGTTTTTTAATTGAATTTCCTTGCAGAATCATGTACTGGATCAATGCGGGTGATGCCCCTACCATAGAGAAGGCTAGGATGGATGGAACCAACCAGACTACTATCATCAAGGGATCAGACCTTGTGGAACCCTCAGGTAGTAATCTGTTCCCTTCAAGATTCTGAACCTTATAGACTTTAGTACCTAGCCCACTGGGTTCCCATAGGCAAGGGGTTAAGGGCCCCCCGTCATCTAGATATCATAACTCATATAAACATAATGTATTGTGAACCTGGTACCTCTAGGTAATGTCGTATCCTATTTAGTAGAACATCAGGTAGTAACACATTGCTTTAGAGATTTTCCCATAGACTTTGCACATAGCCCACATTATGTTTCTGAGTTGTCCGTCCATCCGTCCATATGTAGGTAGTTCAGGAAAATTCTGGAATATGTTTGTTATATTTTCTTAGTATAATAAGTGATCCAAGAATGGCGGTTGTTAATTGATCTTCAACTTTTTTGTCTAAATATGTCAGGACTTGCGATTGATCGTGGGAGCGCCCGTCTCTTCTGGACCGATGCGGGTCTGAAGGAGATTAAGACCAGTGACATGGAGGGACAGAATATCCGGGTGTTCCTGGACCTGGGCCTGGACAATCCAACGGTTGAACCCTCGGCCATTACTGTCACACCAGATAGGGTGAGAAGAGAAATGATGGTGGTGGTGATGGTGGTGATGATGATGGTGATGTTGATGGTGATGGTGATGGTGATGGTGATGGTGACGGTGACGGTGACGGTGACGGTGATTGTGATGATGATGGTGATGGTAATTGTGATGATGATGATGATGGTAATTGTGATGATGATGATGATGATGATGGTAATTGTGATGATGATGATGATGGTGATGGTAATTGTGATGATGATGGTGATGATGATGATGATGATGATGATGGTAATTGTGATGGTGATGGTAATTGTGATGATGATGATGATGATGGTAATTGTGATGGTGATGGTAATTGTGATGATGATGGTGATGGTAGTTGTGATGATGATGATGATGATGGTAATGATAATAGTGATGATGATGATGATATTGATTGTAATGATAATGATGATCATCATGATGGATATAATGATGATGATGATGATTGGAATGGTGATGGTATTTTTGATATTAATGGCAATAATGATGCTGGTGGTGATGAAATCCGAGAACAATGCTCTTGTTGTACAAAATTAACAATGAATTCTTATCCTTGTTAATTTCTCCAGGTATTTTGGGCTGAGAGCAACGGTGTTGGAGCTATCAAGTACGTGAATAGGGACAATATAAGTGAAATCAACGTTCTCCGTGGAAACACGCCGGGAGTCATGGAGATGTTCATGTACAATCCCACATCACAGAGTGAGTACGGTCAATATATATTTATTTTCAAATTGCCAAAATTGTGTTTCTATTATCCATCAATAACATTTATAGAAATAGAAATAATCTTGTAACTAAGCAACAACTGTTGAAACTTGTATTACTTGCTGTGATTTGTCGCAGTTGGTGACAATGGGTGCAAGGACCAGAATGGCGGTTGCCAGCAACTTTGCCTGCCACTCCCCAACAGCAACAGGAAGTGTGCCTGCACTGCTGGCTACATCACCTCCAACGATTCAATCACATGTGAAGGTAGGTGCTTTATTATTCACCAAATATTTATATAAATGAAAATGAGCAAAGAGAATAGAGCATCCCCAAATATTTTAATGAAACAATTCTGCTGATAATTCCTTATCAACTAAAAAATAGCTTGTGCTATAAAATGAGAGTCAATATAGGGCCTGAGCTTTTAACCTTAGCAGAATTTTTGCCGGAGGCAAAAAAGGACACAAATATTTTAATGATACATGCTGTAAGTTTTAGTTTTTAATGATCATATGACCGAGGCTCAAGTAAAGAAAGTTTGCTTGTACTGTTGGCTGTGAAATCACCTCAAATGATTTAGCTGTGTGAATCCATTTTTTTGTTGTAAATCAGTTTAATATAATCTCAGTTGTAAAATTATTTCCAAATAAGAATACCTGTTTTAAATATATAAAGCTTTTGATTAAATTGTATAATGTTTTTGGGGTTAGGTTATTCGTTTATTAGATGTGCACAACCAATACAACCTTATAACACAAGAATGTGATCCTCATTGCTTAGTCTTTACATTGTTTCTTTTGTTTGTTGCGCAGGTGTGAGTGAGTTCCTTCTCTAATCAAGTTCAACTGATCAGGGGAATTTCCCTGCTCAAGCCCAATGATACCAAGGACATGCTCACTCTCATTACTCTCTATAGTGGCCACCAAAAATGTTCCACTTAAACCAAAATATTATGTAACCTGTCTATAAAGGTCAACTGACTGCAGCAGCCACTTTTCGTGTTCCCTTATGTGGTCACTATACACATGTTTGACTGTTTTCATCTATGCATTCTTACTTTTATTGTTTGTTGCGCAGGTGTGAGTGAGTTCCTTCTCTACTCCACTGATGACACCATCAGGGGCCTGTCCCTGCTGAAGCCCAATGATACCAAGGATATGCTCACTCCTATCACAGGACACATGCTGTCTGTGGCTATCGACTTTGAAGCAGGTACAGTTCACCATCTAGTAATCCAATAATATAATAATTTGATACGGCAGAGCTGTCAAGTCTCTTCTGCATGAGGCTCCCTGAAAATGTACTGATCTTTCTGCATTCTGACAATCCCTGATTAAGCAAAGATTTTTTCTGATTGCGGTGTATGTATGTTATACTTATACAAAAATGGCAAACTAAGCATTAAAAAGAACTAATTATTGAAACTGAAATCTAAATCTGAATGGTTTAATTGAAATGATAGTTCTTGCAGACAACAGCTAAATTACAGCAATATTCCAAGAATAAAATTAACACATAAACACAGAACTCCTTAATTCATTATTATATTGGGTTATAATTTACATTGACCTAGGGCTGTAATGCTAGGTATAAAGTTATTCCAATTATTAAATGCAAATCATATTTTTCTTCTCGATTCAGCGAGTAATTTTGTCTACTGGGTGGACACGGCTCTCTTCACGCTGAACCGGATCAAGCGCGATCACACCGAGCGCCAAGTTCTGCTGACGGCCAGCAACAGTCGCATCGAGGGGATAGCGGTTGACTGGATTGCAGGAAACATCTACTGGACGGACCAGAGGAATGACGTGATTGAGGTGTCACGCACCAACGGATCGTTCCACTATGTCCTGATCTCGGAGGGACTCGATAAGCCTCGTGCCATTGTGGTACATCCTGCCAAAGGGTATGTTTAAACTAATTGCGAACAAAGAACAAAATAATAATTTTGAGGGGTGCATTTGAACTTTAAAAAAAAATTATGCAGCAGTTATACAGGTTTTCTTGTCTTAATCACTCACATGTCGGGGGTTTTTTTTTTCTCCTATTAAAATGGGCAGAATTACTTGTGTCTATTTTATTATGCACAAAATTATGTGTATTTCATCCCTCAGAATGAATATCAATAGATGTGAAAACATTCTTCTGTAAATTGTATCTTACACATTTCTAACAAACCATTTCTGGGCCATACCCAAGATTGAGCATGCCCCACTGATCGGCAAGAATCATTCTCTTTTTCAATGATATGGTAACTTTGAATTGCCAAGGAAAATATGCTTAATTTTCTTGTTTCAGAAAAAATTCTAAATAATTTATGCATTAAACTTGTTTCTCACTTATTCCACATAGATATCTGTTCTGGGCCGACTGGGGAGCCAAGCCCAAGATTGAGCGCTCCCTACTCAACGGCGAGAACCGAACGGTGATCGTGGAGGAGAACATCACGTGGCCCAACGGCCTGGTCATCGACTTCCAGGAGGAGATGCTGTACTGGTGCGACGCCCGCAAGGACAACATCGCACGCGTCGACTTCTTCGGCGGGAACTATCTGGAGATATTCAAGCGGCCCAACGGGGACATCGCAGACCCCTTTGCCATCACGATGAGTGGGAACTACTTGTACTACACTGACAGGTTGGATATTAGCTTGTGATTACTTCATGTTTAACCCATTTTGTGTATTTAACCCACAATTTGATTTTGCTATAATGTGCATTTTTGCATAGACCCTATCCAGATTATTTTTGGGTCCATTCCTGTCTGGGTTTATAGTGAATTTCATGTTGAATCCTTTCCCTGTCACATAACAAAGTACCTTGTGCCACATCATTGCTCGGGTAAATTCAGAAGAGAAATTCAATGCTTAGAGCTACCAGAGCATTGACCCCTTCAGTACATTTCATTACCTACATGTATAGTAGACGTTTGGTCTATGCCATGGGATGAGATGGGAGGGAAATTTACGTATTAGAACATTAAATAAGGCTTTTTGGTTAAATTGTCAGCCTATTTCTCCCTTTAGTGCGTTAGCAACCATTTCTTCCTTAACTCTTCTTTGTTCACGATAATGTTTCATCATTACTTTGTCTTAAATGTTAAGTGTTTCAATTTCTCTTTTGCCAGAACATCATCTGCTGGGTCAATCAACCGTATCGATAAGAACGATGCAAAGATGGCTACGGTGATGCGGAGAGATATTGGGCTCTCTGTGAAAGACATTCACGTGTACAGCACTGCGCGCCAACCAGATAAGTATTTACTCTTTTGCTTGCAAAATTATGCACAAACTACAAAGATCCAGTTCTTGAGACAAGTCTATGTGAATCATCCTGTCGATGTTCTTGCAACTTAAAGAAAAAGTGTGCTCGTTTGATGTATATAATTCCATGTTTGGTTGAGTCACTTGTTATAAGCCATGATTGAGGACATGCTAGGTTCGATTATTATTATTTGCTCTGCTTTGATTAACTGTATTTCTTGTTTGCTGTATGAAAAGGTGATTAATCAGAGCCTATTTTTTCTTTTCTTTTCTGTACGAAGCAGTAAGAATCTGTGTGGCATAAACAACGGGAACTGCTCCCAGCTGTGCTTCTACCTGGGTGAGGCCAAGCGCACCTGTGCCTGTGCACATGGCACTGTAGCAGCGGATGGAATCAGCTGTGAGGGTAAGTTAACCCTTTTCCTACAAGATTCTGAAATCCCAATAGACTCTGTACATGCCCATTAGGTTTTCATAGGTAAGAGGGTTAAAGCTAATGTGTAGTTATTGCCAAAGAATGTATTTCAGACAGAAATAGCCTTCAGTCAATGATTATCACAAAACAAGTGAATAGTATACATTTATTAACCTTTTCCTTATGTTTTTGCATTTTCCTATATTTAATACAGGGCCCGAACAGTTTCCATAGGTTATGGACTAAAATAAGCAAATCTCATAATAAATTTTTCATCCTACACTCAAATGAAGATAATGTTGGACAGTGTTGCCTACAAACAAATGCAGAATTATGCATTACATTCTAAAGTTCCCCAATATTTTATAGATTACACAACATTGGGGCCTCAAACACAACCACATGCTGCTTCTCCGAGGTCCCTGCTATTATTTATAAAGTGTTAATCTGATTGTTAATTTTGTATTGTTTTTTTTTGCCAAATAAATTGAACCTTGAACCTTGAACCTTGAACAAGACACAAAGGTTCAAATGATGGTTGAATATAGAACAAATTTCAAACCAATTTGCCATGAAGACACAATGCATGTACATATATCTAAAACTATTTTTTATGTCTAATTCATTTGTAAAATTGTCAATTTCTTGTAGAATATGATGCGTACATCCTATACTCAGAACGCAATGTAGTGAAGAGCATCAATCTCTACAATACTTCGGACAAGAACCAGCCTGTGCAGCCGCTACAGAATGCCGTTACGATCCGCAATGAAATCGCTGACGTCTATGAAGCATTAATTTGTTAAATTTCTTAATTTCTTGTAGAATATGATGCGTACATCCTGTACTCAGAACGCAATGTGGTGAAGAGCATCAATCTCTACAATACTTCGGACAAGAACCAGCCTGTGCAGCCAATACAGAATGCCGTTACAATCCGCAACGTGATCGGTCTCGCTGTCGACTATAACGAGTCACGTATCTTCTACACTGACATCCAGCTCGGGAACATTCAGGTCATTAACGTCAACGGCACGGGGAACCGACCAATCGCATCAGGTATGCAAGCGTACACAGACACACAAACTAAAAATATATAAATATGTACATATAAACTTGGCTAATTAAAGGGATAATGTAACTTTTTTGACATGTGCAAAAAGTGATGAATGGTTGATAAAATATTTTTGTGATTATGATATGTCCACTAATTAATGTGCTATATGGCTAAGTAATGAGTGAACATGCCAAGTGATATTCTCCTTTGCTCATGCTTCTACTGGTAATGCGAGTACAACAAGGTATGAGAGAACCACTAGTGTTCTAAGTAAGTTTTGTGGATTTGGACAATATTACTAGATCCCTTAGAGATTAAATGCCCAGAGGCATTAACACATGATCGGTATGGGGAACTAACTAATACATAAACAAGTTGTTCAGTTTATGTAAATGTTCTTCAGAAATATACAACTTCATTTTTGTAAGCACTGTACATTATCCCATCCAGATTGGTCAACAAATATTTGGGATGTATTCTATTGAGAATGCATGTTATACCAAAATCAAATAGTCTAGAATGGGTTAATAGTATGTTTCAAATAATATTTGCCAGCAGCTATAAGTCAAGAATTGATTTTCTACAATTGTTTGATATTCATTCAGGTATCGGATCGGCAGAAGGGATTGCATATGACCCGATCTTCAGACAGGTGTATTGGACCAGCTACACCAACTCATCCATCAACAGAATCATGATTGACAACCCTTCAAGCACAGAGGTCCTCGTCAGACTCAACACAACAGACCATCCAAGGGGTATAGCAATCGACTATTGCCATAGGTAAGATGATGGATACAAGAATGAATGGATGCATAAGAGAAGAATGAAAATGGATAGATGAAGAAGTAACAGGGGCATAATTCATTCCTCCATTAGTAGACTAATTTTGACAACCCATCAAGTACAGAGGTCAATATCATCTTTTCATGATCGATGATGGATATATAAATGTTTGCCAATATTAAGTTCTTGAGTGATCGGTGCCCTTTTGATATCTTCATACTAGACTTAGTTTCTTTCATTATCCTCAGACATTCATAACATGATCTAAATTGAAACAATATCTTGTTTGCTGCCCCCAGCGTCATGTTCTGGACCAACTGGAATGAGGCACGACCCCGCATCCAGCGCGCTGCCCTCAACGGCCAAAACCTGACGGACATCATCACGGATGAGATCCAGATGCCCAATGGCATCGCCATCGACTACCAGTCCCACCTCCTCTTCTGGTCCGATGCCAAACAGGACAAGATCGAGCGCTGCGATTTCTACGGTCGCAATCGAGTGGTAAGTCAAGTTTTCTGTGAGTAATTTGTTGTTGATACCAGTCCTAAAGATATTGCATGATTATTGGTGATAGAAGTGATGTAGTATTTTGGCTACGTCTCCAAACAGTAACATGTTAAAACAGGCAGTTACCAGTTTACATAATGTTCTTACTCTTGTCACAAATTAGGTCACTTTTTTTTGCATCTTCTGTAGCTTTGAAT
Source organism: Echinarachnius parma (assembly GCA_037951105.1). NCBI lineage: Eukaryota > Metazoa > Echinodermata > Echinoidea > Clypeasteroida > Echinarachniidae > Echinarachnius > Echinarachnius parma. The sequence goes on along the minus strand of JBAMJV010004769.1, from coordinate 113,215 downwards.
ATTAATTCTACACAAAACTATTTGATATCTTCACCAGGTACTCATAACTACTGAGCCAGTCCATCCATTCGGGCTTGCGGTGTTCGATGATTACGTCTACTGGACGGATTGGGTTCGGCGTGCTGTGGTGCGTGCAGACAAGTACGAGGCGTCAGATGTGACGATGCTACGAGCGCACATCCCACAACAACCCATGGGCATCGTTGTCATGGCACAGGATGCAAACAATTGTAAGTTAATGATTACATCCTTCAGATGATGGTAGAGATGATGATGATGATGATTATTATTATTATTATTATTATTATTATTATTATTATTATTATTATTATTATTATTATTATTTTATTCAGCAAATCAAATACACATGAAAAGTGTACAAAGTATTAAGGAAATTGCAACCACTGGAATGCCAGGGCTTGGAAAAAGTTAACTGAATAACTGGCCAAAAGCCTTCCGTCCCAATTCCAGTGGTTGATGATGATGATGATGATGATGGTGATGGTGAAGATTGTGATGATCATGATAAGTATCAAACAAACAAATGATATATACATATGACAATTCTCATTGCCAAATTGATCCTTCATGTTTTAATGACTTAATTATTAATCTATATTTGTTGATTCAGAAAGCTGATTATAATGCATTTACATCATGTCAGCATTTTATTACTCATTTAGCATGAAATATGGAACGTGCTCTATAAAAGTAGCCATCATCATCAATATTTTATTATTTTTAAAACTTCGCTGAAGTATTTATTACAGCAGCTTAGCTCAAAAAGAAATTAATTGTGTTTTTCTTTCCAGGTGATGTTTGGCCTTGTCACCATGACAACGGTGGTTGTGATGGAATTTGTACGACCAACGTAACCAGCCATATCATCTGCACATGCCCACAAGGACAGAAACTGGTCGATGAGACACGATGCGTTAGTAAGTATACGTGAAATGATATGACATGGGCTGTGTTGCATAAAACTTTTCCAATTCATATTATATAAATGTCCAATTATTGTAACTGATGTGTCAACGGACAATCATCATAGAGCATTATAGCTGTTACAATAATAGGAGACTTTCAACAATTTATAAAGTTCGTTGAACTATGGCTAGGTCTATTTGTTATCTTTCTTTTTTGGTGATTATTTATTTGCTCTGTACTATTTTGTTGAAGCTCTTAACTTACCTGGTATTTGAGTTCACTTTTATTCTCCTTTGCAAACATCTAATATAAATTAATTAGATGGATTGTATAATGGGGGCTTAATTTGTCTGAACCTGTTCAGTAGCGATAGATTTGTCTATAACACGTATTCTCCATACACCCTAGCCTGAGTATTTTCAAGGCCAATTACATACATTTAATTCAAATAACCATTTCTGAATCAAGCTTACTTTGATTAGTTATGTGTCCATGGTATGATTGTTTTTTTCCCATATTCAACAGATAATGACACCAATTGTAATGATGGTGATTTCATCTGCCGAAACGGACAATGCAAACTCTATGAGGACAGCTGTGATGGGAAGCCCCATTGTGACGATGGCTCCGATGAGAATCCAAACTATTGCAGTGAGTTTCTCTCTCCAGAATGAAATATATAATCATTTTATGAACAAAGTAATCATGGTATTTAACCTGTTCCCTTCAAGTTTGTGGAATCCCCATAGACTTTGTACACAACTCACCTGGTATCCGTAGTTAAGGGGTTAAACAAGTGCCTAAAATGCAAATTGACATTAAAATACAAACTATTGCAGTGAGTTTTTTTATCACAAGAATTGGATGGAAAAATCCTATGAACAAAGTTATGCTAATTATACCTGCTGTAGTGCCTAAACTCAGAATTGATATTATTTTTAAACGCACTTATTATTTTGGTGCAATTTGTAGATACATGTACATGAATGCCTAAATATTTTGCAATTATTCTAAGAACTATCAGTTGTTTACAGTAACAGTGCTGTGACAATATTTAAAGGGTTTACAAGGATTTAGCTCAAGGAATGCTTCCTCTGACTTATTTACAGATACTCGGTTCTGTCGGGAGAACTACATGAAGTGCAACAATGGGCGCTGTGTGTCGGCCAGTCGTCGGTGCGATGGTGTTGATGATTGCAAAGATAACAGTGATGAACAGAATTGTGGTAAGAAATTGTTTATTTATTCATTCTCTCAACAATTTAAACACTGACATGACTTAAATGTAATATTTTCTACATTATTAAAGTGATGGTTAAAGGCTGCAAAAGGAGGAGAGAAATATTGTTAAACTTCACATCAGCCTACCCCAGCTTGATTATAAGAGAAACAATTTCATGCAGGATCGGAAGATGTATGAATACTAAATCAAGTAAAATGCGCTGTTTATTAAATTCAATCATGGACTCAAGATATGAACCAAGAATTGACCATTGTGACTCTTGGGCCTTATATAACATTTACTGAATTAAATCACGGACTCGGATATGAACCGAGTATTGACTCTTGAGACCCTTGGGCCTTATATAACATGTACTGAATGTGGATGTATAGGAATACTGACTGAATGTCCTTTTGTCCACAGGTTGTGACGATGACCAGTTCACGTGTGGGGATGGCTCCTGTATTGCCCTCACCAGCCGATGTGATCACACTCTGGACTGCCACGCAGACGGCTCTGATGAGAAGAAGGGAGAATGTCGTAAGTTTTTAAACCGGATAGTGATGATGATATGAAGGAGGATAAGGAGGATGATAATGATGATGATGATGATGACCATGATGGTAATGATGTTAATGGTGTTGTTGATGATGGTGATGGTGATGATGATGATAGTGATGATGATGATGATTTTGTTGATGATGTCGATAAGGAGGATGATTATTATAGTAGCAGTAATGGTGGTGGTTATAACAACGATCATGTTGATGACGATGGTTGTGGTGGTAGTGGTGATGATGGTTGTGGTGGTAGTGGTGATGATGGTTGTGGTGGTAGTGGTGATGATGGTGTTGTGGGGAAAGAGGAGAAGTGGAATGGATGCCGATGGTTGTGGTGGTAGTGGTGATGATGGTGTTGTTGGGAAAGAGGAGAAGTGGAATGGAATGAGGAGGAGGATAGGAGGGGCAGGAGTAGGAGGAAAATTAGAGTTATAATTATTAGAAGATGGTTATTGTGGTGGTGGTGGGGATGATAGTGGTTGCGAGGGAGCAGGAGGAGGATGATAATGAGAATGATGATGACAGTGATGTTGATGGTAATGATACTAATGATAATGAGAATGATGATGACTGGTGATGTTGATGGTAATGATACTAATCATAATTTGATATATTTATCTTTGTCCAGCCGAAGTCGACTGCAAGGAGTGGGGTAAGGAGATGTTCTCCCTGCTGTCCAACCGGACACACTTCATCAACTGCCCAGAGACCACTGTCTGTATCTACCCGTCCTGGATGTGTGATGGTGCTAATGACTGTGGAGATGGGAGCGACGAATTCAACTGCACTGGACGTGAGTCCCATTTTGTTTCTATGACATTACTCTTGCCACACTTGATCCACAGTTTATATGTCGGAATCCACCCCAAAATTATTTACTGTAACCAAAACCCTTAGCCAAAAATTAAACATAAACCTAATCCTAACTTTGACGAATACATTTAATTATGCTGAGGGAATAACCTAGTATGTTGCATCTTGCAGTTATGAATGTCCATGAAGGATACAAATTTTTAACTATTTGTATTACTTTGAATATCCTTATTTGTGACTTTGATTGTCAGACTAGAGTCCCATGCACGGGTGACCAGTTTTAGTAATGATGTGTGCAATAGGAATACAAAAGGAAACTAATCGTTAAGCCTTCAAACATCATTACTGAGTAACTTTTCATGTGATTTTCCTTTAAAAAAACAGCTATTTCACCGACAAGAGCGCCATGCACGGCTGACCAGTTCCGTTGTAATAACGGACGTTGCATCCAACAGTCGTGGGTGTGTGACAGAGAGAACGATTGCGGGGACAACGAGGATGAGAGTCAACCAGAATGCAGTAAGCCACAATTTGTTTATCAAGTTCTCTGTATAACATGCATTTATCTTATAAAAACTAAAAGTTAAACATTTAAATTAGCAACTTCATACACCAATTAACTACTATGAAATTATTTTTCTACGATAAAAAAAGTAATTTTCCACTTCCTTTGTGTCATACATTACATAACAAGAAAAATAAACATCAATTTGATTAGCAAAATAATGATTGACTTTACCTTTGCATTTTCCCATCTTAGATGAGTTATAATTCCTACATGTATTTCCCAACAGATAAAAGCTGCCCAGTGAATCAGTTCCAGTGCGCTAATGGCAACTGCATTCCAGAATCATGGGTTTGCGATCGGGACGATGATTGTGGTGACAACAGTGATGAAAACGATGACCTTAATGCTTGTGGTAAATATTGAATTTTCTTCATATTCATACCGTGAGAACAATGCCAAAGATGTTGGTTGGGTTATATTTTTATTTTTATATTTTTATTTCACTATAGTACAACACAAACATGTTTTTCATAGACCCCCAGCCAAAGTATTTTTAGTACCAATCTTAAAATCAGATTTACCTGAAAGATTTATAAATAAATTGTTTTCAGTGTAAGAGATTTCTTTACTATTTGGGTGTTTACAGATAAAATCCCAGAAACCTAGCAAACAAAACATTTCCGAAAAATGCTTTCTGATTTAAAAATATGATGAATATATCTATCTCATTCAAGTTTATTCTTATTAATGTCCCAACACTAAAAAGCATGCAGCAATTTTTTACTTAATTTCTTTTCCGTTTTCTTGATTACCTAGCAAACAAGACATGTCAGAGTAACATATTCCAGTATCAAATTTAGTTGAAGCATACATCGTTCGTGAAAAGTTCTTACAGATGCAATGGTTTAGCATTTGTAAAATTTGAATTAACAAATTCAACCCAAATAATCATCTAACAAGTAAAGTCAGTAAAAATATTTTTAAAATGTATACTTTTTTTACTCTACATCTTCAGCCAACAAGACTTGTCTCAGTAACATGGTCCAGAGCCAGAGGAACTCTTTCTATTGTTCATGAAAAGTTCTAAAAACTTGTATGGTTCAGCATTTTTTTCAATCAAAGTAAAACATCTAACAAATAGAGTAAATCAATCGATGTATTAATTAAATGTATTAGAGTTCTCACTTAATTCTACATTTTCAGCCCAACAACTTGTCTGAGTAACTTGCCATTTCTCCATTTTTACTTAAACCAATTTCCCCTCCTTTTCTTCTATAACCCAGCCAACAAAACATGTCCGAGTAACATGTTCCGGTGCCAGAGCCAGAGGAAGTGCATCTCTCGTTCGTGGCTGTGTGACGGAGACAACGATTGTGGAGATGCTCAGGACGAGTCCGCTGCTGTTGGCTGCAGTAAGTAATTTTTATTTTTTTTAATTTTCCAAGCAACAATAGACACTGCAAGATGTATAAATAAGTAGTACACAATGAGCAACAGCTGCTGTTAGCTGCAGTAAGTATTTAATTTTGATCTTCCAACTCAACAATATACACTCCAAGATATATAAATAAGTAGTACACAACGAGCAAGGAACAGTTAATACGGTAGTTGAAATCCCTTTCTCGCAATTTCAGGAAGTGTTCTTTTTTTCTCTCCTGAATGCCCAAATTTTACAAGGAAAGAATGTACAATGCCATGCAAAGTGTATAAATAAGTAGTACATAACTTGTGAAGAATGCCACCAGGCAAAGAACAACACATTATTATATGTTTTGGTACCGTTTTGTGATATCAAATAGATACCCAACATTTTGCATAGGGTTGTTTAATTCATAAACAAAGCAATTAATTTCCACCACTTACGGAACCACTGCTATTTACTGGTTCAATACGGGCCAACCATTTGCGAGTGCGCCAATGCAGCTATTCACGCGCACGTTTGTAAACAATAGATTCCCGGGCGATTCGTTCGCTCTGCACGCATTGCAATTCACCGCACACATAGCAGTCTGCGTAATTCAGACCGCATGAACGCATGCTTTAGAATGGTGATGCGTTTCCAATTTTTTTTCTTTTCTTTCTGGAAACATGAACTTGTTGATGGAATGGAATACTAAAGATGTTACCTTTCTTTAATAAGAATATTATTTTTGGGTGGTGGTACCCTTTAATGCATTTGCCTACAGGAATCTGGTGTAGCGGGCACTGTATGAAATCTATGGGCATTTGAAAATCTACTAAGGAGGGCGTTAACCCCCCGGCGGGGGGGGGGGCACTCAAATAATTGTTTGACGGGGGTGTGCCACACGGAACTCTGAAATGGGGGTCTTAAGAGCTGACTACAATACAAAATATAGGGTCTTTGGAGCTACAAAAACCCTGAAAGGAGCAGACTAAAACTACAAAATACATAGACTTGGAGCTACCAAAGACCTACGGAAACCCTCAAATTTTGTCAAAAAGGCTCAAATGGTGGTCCAAGGAGCTGACTAGAAGAAGAATAATGGACTTGGCGCTACTCAACTACCTAGCCAAGTAATTCCGGGGGTCTATGGAGCGGCAATTTTTGAAAATCGGGTATCTTTAGAGCGGCAATCGGGTGTGAAAACGGGGTTCTTTTAAGTGGCACATACCCGTCTTACATTATACATGAGTGCCCCCCCCCCCCCCTCCAGGGTTAACCCATTGCCAATGAGAGCCTGATGGGTTATGTATTAACTCTATGGTGATTGCAAAATCTAGTCGGGAACAGATTGATTCATATGTGTACTTCTACATTTCTCTTTTGTATCTTGAATGACTTCTCATTTTATCATTGCAGATGTTTCTTAACTTGTTTCTTGTTTGTTCTTATTTGCAGATGTGACGCGATGTCGTGAGGGAGAGTTTGCGTGCGCCAACCATCGCTGCATTCAAAAGACATGGGTCTGTGACCATGATGACGATTGTGGTGACCGGTCAGATGAAACGGAAACATGTGGTAGGTCACACAATTACTTGACCACTAGACCAAATGACTATACGGTCTTTCTTCATATTACCTTCTGTTTCAATGTGCCTGGCATGTTTGGCCAGTTAGATCTTCAGACTAATTATAGTAAAATTTATTTCTCTATATCAAGCCTCATCCATGATCCAATTTGGGGTAAACGGTTATCATGTATATTTTTGGATCCAGGAGATTTTTGTTTAGAGCCACCAAATATTGATAGCATATTGTTAAACTGGAACGACTTGGGTTACTAGCAGAAAGAGTCAATGTGGAGCCCTTCTTATGATAATCAAAACTTGCAAAGTTGAATTAGAGATGGTTCTTCTCTTATTGCTCAGATGGTAGAGCACCGGACTAGTGATTCAGTGGTCTCGGGTTCAAATCCTGGGAAAGCCCAATTTTCTTCGCTCATTTACATTTATATCATATGTCACTAGTCAATTTCCCAATGTTCAAAACAAATGTATTTTGAGACATTGTTTCTCCTGCTTTTCCCCACAGAATTCCCTGCATGTGATGAAGACCAGCACCAGTGCATGAATGGCCGGTGCATCCCCAAGGAGTGGGTGTGTGATGGGTTAGGGTTAGGATAATGATTTAGAGACGATTCTTCACTTTTAATTTTTTTCTATAGAATTCCCAGCATGCGATGAAGACCAGCACCAGTGCAAGAATGGCCGCTGCATTCCAAAGGAGTGGTTGTATGATGGGTTAGGGTTATAATGAGAACTTGAAAAGTTGATTTAGAAACGGTTCTTCCCTTTTCTCCCCACAGAATTCCCTGCATGTGATGAAGACCAGCACCAATGCAAGAATGGCCGCTGTATCCCCAAGGAGTGGTTGTGTGTGTGATGGGTTAGGGTTAGGATAATGATTTATAGACGATTCTTCTCTTTTAATTTTTTTCTATAGAATTCCCTGCATGTGATGAGGACCAGCACCAATGCAAGAACGGCCGCTGCATCCCCAAGGAGTGGGTGTGTGATGGGGACAAGGACTGCCATGAGGATGAGTCTGATGAAAGCAACTGTGGATGTGAGTAGCTTGATACCAATTCAGTAAAAAAAAAAAAAAGTGTGGTTAATACGGTATTAGCCGCACCCGTGTATTAACCGGACCTTTTTTTGTTTTTTTGTTTTTTTTGAAAAAAGGTGCAGTTAATACACCGACAAATACGGTAGTTGCTCACATTTATATAGCTTCTGTCTAGCATGAGCATTGAAAATAGTTTTAGGGAAGGACCACCATCATAAGAGCTTGTAGCTTAGTGGTCAGAATCCTGGTCAAGCAATCCGGAGGTCTCAAGTTTAAGAGCTTGTAGCTTAGTGGTCAGAATACTGGTCAAGCAATCCGGGGGTCTCAAGTTTAATTCTCGTGGATGCCCATTTTTCTTTGCTCTTTCATATTTATTTAAACAATTTCTTGCTAGTTTCCTTGTGTTTGAATTTATCACATTTTTGCTATTTAACCAAAATTCTTTTGAATTCTCATTTTGATTGCTTTTTCTAGTTACCAATTGCACAAAGAGTGATATGTTCCAGTGCAGTAGCGGCGAGTGCTTGCCAAAGGATGTCCGGTGTAACAGAACTTTAGAATGTGACGACGGTTCAGATGAGACTGGCTGTGGTAAGCTTTGACCCTCTTACTTTGTAAATCACTGTCTTTATTCAACTAAAGTTATATATTATAACTGCACTCAGTATATCAAAGTGTTGCTACTTTTTTTTTTTTTTTTTTTTTTTTTGGGGGGGGGGGTAGTAGGATATGTGCCCCACATCCAGTCAAATAACAACAAATAGAATGCAAAAGAGGGAAGGAGAAAGTATATATATCACAACAAGTTAGCCCTTGCTTCAACAATTTTATTTTAGTGCTCTGTGTACAAAGGTGATTATTCCAGTGGCGATTAATGTTATACAAATCTGCTTCTATGGTTTTAATTAATGTTAGCCTGTTCCCTACTAGATAATCCGATCCCCATAGAGTTAATACAAGACCCACTAGATTCCAGTAGGCATTGGGTTAAGAATTGTGTATCATTCTTATTTTCCCCTCAGTGTGCAATGTGGACTTCCCCTGTTCCCAGCAATGCTATGACTACCCCAATGGCTTCTGGTGCTACTGCGTCGATGGTTTCCATTTAATGGATGACCAACTTACCTGTGAGCTTGATACAAACCGTAAGTAGCCAAGAGCAAATTCTAAATTTGTTTTGAAGTGCTCTTATACCTTTTATTTTTAAAAGAGAAAGCCTCCTCAGTTATAAAAAACATTAGGTTGATGCAGATGTTGATGAAGATGATGATGATGATGATGATGATGATGATGATGACGATAATGGTACTGATGTTGATGATATAGATGATGTGGATGGCAATTATAATGAAGATGATTATTATTATTATTATTGTTAGTATGGTGGTATGATGGTGATGATTATAAAAGTTATAACGATAACCATGATCGTTAATAATATCGCTAATGATATTCGTTTGTCTCGCAATGTAAGGTCAACAAGGAATCTAAAGATCACAACGTTTCGTGCGCCTGACGAAGTGTTGCAGCGGCGCGCGAAACGTCTTGATCTTTAGATTCCTTGTTGACCTTACATTGCGAGACAAACGAATATCATTAGCGATATTATTAACGATACTATTTCCGCAATGAGTAACATATTTAGTATTATTGATAACCATGATGACAATATTTTTCCTGTGATTCAAGAAAATATATCCATTTGTTTAAAACCAGAGCCCAAGGGTCACATACTGTTCTCCAATCGGTACCAGCTGCTAACAGTGGCCACGAGCGGTGCAAACTACACAACGCTGGATGTCAATGTGACCAACGCGGTGGCTCTGGATTACGATTGGCAAGAACAGACGATCTACTGGTCTGACGTCACGCTGCAAAACAGCAAGATCAGTCGCGCAAACATCACCCGAGGGGGGAGTGAGGTATGTCTCATGCTTTAGGCTTCTTGTCATTTAGAAAGATCGCGTCTTTCACTGGCTTTCACGAAATCTTGGTTTTCTGGTAAAAGGAAGGATTACGGGTGCCAGAAAACTGAATGCATGAACGGTGCGTTTTTTTCTGAAAAGGGACGAAATCCGGTCTTTTGTTATCACTTGCTGCCTCGCTGACTTCATACGACTACGCTGTTTATACATCGGTTTCGTATGAAGTCAGCGAGGCAGCAAATGATAACAATAAACCGGATTTCGTCCCTTTTCAGAAAAACCGCACCGTTCATGCATTCAGTTTCCTGGCACCCGTAATCCCTCCTTTTACCAGAAAGCGGGATTTCGTGAAAGCCAGTGAAAGACACGGTCTTTCTAAATGACAAGAAGCCTTATTCAAATGTTACTTTGTTCTTAAATCAAAATGTTGCATCTTTTATTTCCCCCCTGCCAAAAGGGAAATTACTTACTGTCAAATTATATATCTAAAGGGAAAGAGTACAACAGAACACTTAAAATAAGAAGACTACTGGTCAAATAATATAAAAGCAAGATCAGTCATGCAAACTTGACTTATGGCAGCACTTGTATGTACATATAATTAGGAAAATGAGTCCTTCTTTACCTTGGGAAGTAAAATAGTTTTTTAGAGCATCAGATTTGGTTTTTGATTTCTTCGCAGAATACAATTTTGATCAAAATGTATGATAATGAAAGGTGTTACCATGATTGTTCTCTCCTTTATGTATGATAATGAAAGGTGTTACCATGAGTGTTCTCTCCTTTATGTATGATAATCAAAGGTGTTACCATGATTGTTCTCTCCTTTATGTATGATAATCAAAGGTTTACCATGATTGTTCTCTCCTTTATGTATGATAATGAAAGGTGCTACCATGATTGTTCTCTCCTTTATGTATGATAATGAAAGGTGTTACCATGATTGTTCTCTCCTTTATGTATGATAATGAAAGGTGTTACCATGAGTGTTCTCTCCTTTATGTATGATAATGAAAGGTGTTACCATGATTGTTCTCTCCTTTATGTATGATAATGAAAGGTGTTACCATGATTGTTCTCTCCTTTATGTATGATAATGAAAGGTGTTACCATGATTGTTCTCTCCTTTATGTATGATAATGAAAGGTGTTACCATGATTGTTCTCTCCTTTATGTATGATAATGAAAGGTGTTACCATGATTGTTCTCTCCTTTTCTTATGATAATGAAAGGTTTTACCATGATTGTTCTCTCCTTTATGTATGATAATGAAAGGTGTTACCATGAGTGTTCTCTCCTTTATGTATGATAATCAAAGGTGTTACCATGATTGATCTCTCCTTTATGTATGATAATGAAAGGTGTTACCATGATTGTTCTCTCCTTTATGTATGATAATAAAAGGTGTTACCATGATTGTTCTCTCCTTTTAAAATCCTTCCAGGTTTTGCATCACCTTGGTGTACTAAATCCAGATGGTATCGCAGTCGACTGGGCCGGAAGAAACCTGTACTGGTGCGACAAGGGGCTAAACGTTATTGAGGTCTCGCGCCTCAGTGGCGCCTATCGCAAGACTCTTCTGAAAGAGAACTTGGACGAACCAAGGGCGATAGCTTTGGACCCAAGGAAGGGGTAGGTTGGGATGACAACCACATTTCTATTGTTAACCCTCTGATTGCTACAGTGGACTGAATTCACAATAAACTTGCTGTGAATAATGCTGTTTTTGTTGTTGTATTTATTGTCATCCTAATTATGGAAAGACACATTTATATTTTGTACAAAGACATCTATTCATTTGTATTTATCCTAGATTTAAATTCTTGATAATTATTTCATCCTGGGTATTGACTCTTTTTTTCTTCTTTCAGAATGATGTTCTGGACTGACTGGGGATCAGCTCCGTACATTGGAAGAGCAAGTAAGTTTAAAGGGATCTAGTGACATTGTCAAAATCCACAAAACACACTTTAGTTAGAACTCTAGCAGTTCTCACATACCTCATTGTATTTATATTACCAATGAAAACATGGATCAGGTTTTGGTGCTCCAACTTTCTCTTTCTTTATAAAGATATTTATGATTGAAATGTTCAGATTTAAAGGTCTCTAGTGGGGACTTTCAACTGTGTTCATACATGTAGTTAGTGCAATGAGTTAGCAAATATCACTCTGCATGCGTGCTAATTACTCTGTCATATGACATTCATTTACCCTGGAATTTTCACACATCGATCAGTAGGCGTATCAGATAACAGACATACACATTTTATCAAACCTTTGTCAGTTTATGCAGATGTCATAACAAGTTACTAGATCCCTTTAATAGCAGCTTATTTAAGCAACATTTATCAATCCTCTAATTTTCATTTCATTCATTTATTCAACCCTAAAATTAAAGATAATCAGTATATTTACAAGGTTCGAACAATGCAATAATTTTAGTTTGGAGCCCCTAAAACTAAAAAAAAATGAAAAACAACTAAAAAGAATATAACAGCTGGGATATTTGTATAATGCATACTTTTTACAAATTCACTAGTATCACAGTACAAATGATTCAAAATTAATATTTTCCCTCTTATTTAGGTATGGATGGACGTGGGTTCACGAGATTGGTTACAGAGAAGATAGAATGGCCGAACGCACTGACCATTGACTACACAACTGACCGCATCTACTGGGGTGATGCCAGAGAGGAAAAGATTGAATTTGTTGACTGGAATGGCACAAACAGGTAGGATGAAGATTAGGTTTAGAGTTAGGGGTCAACTGACCGCATCTACTGGGGTGATGCCAGAGAGGAAAAGATTGAATTTGTTGACTGGAATGGCACAAACAGGTAGGATGAAGATTAGGTTTAGAGTTAGGGGTCAACTGACCGCATCTACTGGGGTGATGCCAGAGAGGAAAAGATTGAATTTGTCGACTGGAATGGCACAAACAGGTAGGATGAAGATTAGGTTTAGAGTTAGGGGTCAACTGACCGCATCTACTGGGGTGATGCCAGAGAGGAAAAGATTGAATTTGTCGACTGGAATGGCACAAACAGGTAGGATGAAGATTAGGTTTAGAGTTAGGGGTCAACTGACCGCATCTACTGGGGTGATGCCAGAGAGGAAAAGATTGAATTTGTCGACTGGAATGGCACAAACAGGTAGGATGAAGATTAGGTTTAGAGTTAGGGGTCAACTGACCGCATCTACTGGGGTGATGCCAGAGAGGAAAAGATTGAATTTGTCGACTGGAATGGCACAAACAGGTAGGATGAAGATTAGGTTTAGAGTTAGGGGTCAACTGACCGCATGTACTGGGGTGATGCCAGAGAGGAAAAGATTGAATTTGTCGACTGGAATGGTACAAACAGGTAGGATGAAGATTAGGTTTAGAGTTAGGGGTCAACTGACCGCATCTACTGGGGTGATGCCAGAGAGGAAAAGATTGAATTTGTCGACTGGAATGGCACAAACAGGTAGGATGAAGATTAGGTTTAGAGTTAGGGGTCAACTGACCGCATCTACTGGGGTGATGCCAGAGAGGAAAAGATTGAATTTGTCGACTGGAATGGCACAAACAGGTAGGATGAAGATTAGGTTTAGAGTTAGGGGTCAACTGACCGCATCTACTGGGGTGATGCCAGAGAGGAAAAGATTGAATTTGTCGACTGGAATGGCACAAACAGGTAGGATGAAGATTAGGTTTAGAGTTAGGGGTCAACTGACCGCATCTACTGGGGTGATGCCAGAGAGGAAAAGATTGAATTTGTCGACTGGAATGGCACAAACGGGTAGGATGAAGATTAGGTTTAGAGTTAGGGGTCAACTGACCGCATCTACTGGGGTGATGCCAGAGAGGAAAAGATTGAATTTGTCGACTGGAATGGCACAAACAGGTAGGATGAAGATTAGGTTTAGAGTTAGGGGTCACTGACCGCATCTACTGGGGTGATGCCAGAGAGGAAAAGATTGAATTTGTCGACTGGAATGGCACAAACAGGTAGGATGAAGATTAGGTTTAGAGGTAGGGGTCAACTGACCGCATCTACTGGGGTGATGCCAGAGAGGAAAAGATTGAATTTGTCGACTGGAATGGCACAAACAGGTAGGATGAAGATTAGGTTTAGAGTTAGGGGTCAACTGACCGCATCTACTGGGGTGATGCCAGAGAGGAAAAGATTGAATTTGTCGACTGGAATGGCACAAACAGGTAGGATGAAGATTAGGTTTAGAGTTAGGGGTCAACTGACCGCATCTACTGGGGTGATGCCAGAGAGGAAAAGATTGAATTTGTCGACTGGAATGGCACAAACAGGTAGGATGAAGATTAGGTTTAGAGTTAGGGGTCAAGTTTTGGAACTTAAAGGGATCTAGTAACATTGTCCAAATCCTCAAAACTTACTTGGAACTCCAGCGGTTCTCTCATATCTTGTTGTATACATGTATGTATTAACAATAGAAGCATGGGACAGGTTTTGGTTTTTCGAATTTCCCTTTCGTTAAAAAGATATTTACAATTGAAGTGTTCAGATATTAAACTATCCACTGGATCGTTGTAACCGTGTACAAAGTCAGTGCAATAAGTTAGTGAATATCACTTTGCATTTTCGCTCATTACTTGGCCATATAACATCCATTTAACGAGAAATTTTCAAGGGAGATCCATTGTTTTTTTAAGACCTGGCAGAAATTTAAACCCCGAAATGCGCCTAAGGGCTGCTCAGCTCAATGTCATAATAGTATATAATAGATGCTAAACATGGATTACAATGTACATTCACTTTATATTATCCATTACGACTGTTTCTATTCTATGTAGACACACGGTAGTGAGTACAGACTATTATCCATTACGACTGTTTCTATTCTATGTAGACACACGGTAGTGAGTACAGACTATTATCCATTACGACTGTTTCTATTCTATGTAGACACACGGTAGTGAGTACAGACTATTATCCATTACGACTGTTTCTATTCTATGTAGACACACGGTAGTGAGTACAGACTATTATCCATTACGACTGTTTCTATTCTATATAGACACACGGTAGTGAGTACAGACTATTATCCATTACGACTGTTTCTATTCTATGTAGACACACGGTAGTGAGTACAGACTTGCCGCACATCTTTGCAATGAGCCTGTTTGGTGATTACGTCTACTGGACCGATTGGGAGAAGAGAAAAGTCCGCAGGGCGCACAAGATCACCGGGGAACGACTCGAGGACCTGGTCTCTGTCGTGCATAGGCCCATGGACTTACAGGTCTTGCACCCATTGAGACAGCCCAGATGTAAGTCTTGTTCTAAATGTACATGTAATGCCCATATTTAGGATCAAACTGAACAAAATATGTTAGAACCACTTTGTGTCTGTGGTGCATAGTATCATGAACATACAGGTAATGCACCCCCTTAGGCAGCCCAGATGTAAGTCTTGGTCTAAATTATATAGTCCATTTATAAGACCTGGTCTAAATGCATAGTGCACATATTATGATCCTGGTTGTGAAATGGGAAATACTGTAGGACCTAGTCTTGATAGTCCACTATCCCATGGACATACAGGTCCTAAAATGCCTGAATAAACCACCTCTCATGCATATTTGTTGAGTGAGAGTTCTATTAGTCCTATATACCAGCGACAAAAATACACGGGGGCGGCGGGCGAATTCGCCCCCGAAATGCCCAAAAGAGCCCCCGAAAAGAAAAAAAGTAGCCCCCCAAATTTTGTGTTTGTTTTTTGTTTTTTTTGGGGGGGGAGATTTTGGGGATTTTTTTTTTAATTTTCTGTTTGGGTCGTGATCAAATGCTTATAAGATGATCACTTACAGCATTAGAGCTTAATAGTAGCCCCTAAAATTCGAAAAAGAGCCCGGAAATTTGTAGCCCCCGAGATGATAAAAGTAGCCCCCGAAAGTTGGAAAAGTAGCCCCCGAAAAGGAGCCCCCGAAATAAAAATATTAATTTTTTCGCTGCTATATAGCCACTTTCATGATGTTTCTCTTTCACATTTCTCTAGTGGAGTCCAATCCTTGTGCCGAGGACAACGGTGGTTGTGGCAATCTCTGCCTATTGAACCAAGAGGGCGGGCGAACGTGCGCTTGCCCGAACCATTTCTACCTTGCGGCTGACCGGGCAACGTGTGTGTCGAACTGCACGGGCAGTCAGTTTGTATGCAAGACCAATAAGTGTATCCCATCATGGTGGCACTGTGACGGAGAAAATGACTGTGGCGACAATTCTGACGAACCAACAGATTGCCGTGAGTTATGCCCCTTTGCCATGTTACTTTGTCGTATGTTAAATGATATGTTTATCTGCACAATTGAACGTTGGATATATACATTAGCTGATCACATAAATATGTATTATCACACAATAAGCCTGGTATGGAGATTATTCTTGTTGACCAAATAGAGAGTTAAGTGAACTGATAAGTAAACCTAGAATGCAGTTTGGTGGAGGGATATTCTTTTCAATCATACATAAATACAATTTTATGAATAAAGTGTTGTAAAGGTTTACTGTCATAGACGTAATTTGAAATTAATTATGACAGCAACAATTATGATATATACCTGATATTTGTTTTATTAGATCCTCTTTAATAGATATGAAATAGTTTTGTAGTCTTAGTGTAAGGAACAGAAAGTTTGCAAAGTTTGCAATTGTAAAAGAAGCAATAGTTTTTGATTTGTACCCATTTCTATTTTAGGTCCATTCTTCTGTAGCCCCGGTCAGTTCCAGTGCCAGAACTCCACCAAGCCCCAGCCAGAGTGCATCAACCCAGCCTTCATCTGCGATGGGGAGAAGGACTGTCGGGATGGATCGGATGAACTCAGATGCAGTGAGTAGCCAAAAGTCCTGTCATTGTAATTGTCATAGTGAATTTTACAGAATGATGATGATGATGATGATATTGGTGGTGGTAATGGGGATGATGGTGGTGGTAATGGGGATGATGATGGTGATCTGTGATGGGGAGAAGGACTGTCAGGATGGGTCGGATGAACTCAGATGCAGTGAGTAGCCAAAAGTCCTGTCATTGTAATTGTTATAGTGAATTTTACAGAATGATGATGATGATGGTGATATTGGTGGTGGTAATGGGGATGATGGTGGTGGTAATGGGGATGATGATGGTGATGATGGATGATGGTGGTGGTAATGGGGATGATGATGGTGATCTGTGATGGGGAGAAGGACTGTCGGGATGGATCGGATTAACTCGGATGCAGTGAGTAGCCAAAAGTCCTGTCATGATGATATTGGTGGTGGTAATGGGGATGATGGTGGTGGTAATGGGGATGATGATGGTGATCTGTGATGGGGAGAAGGACTGTCGGGATGGATCGGGGTGGTAATGGGGATGATGATGGTGATCTGTGATGGGGAGAAGGACTGTCGGGATGGATCGGGGTGGTAATTGGGATGATGATGGTGATCTGTGATGGGGAGAAGGACTGTCGGGATGGGTCGGATGATGGTGGTGGTAATGGGGATGATGATGGTGATCTGTGATGGGGAGAAGGACTGTCGGGATGGATCGGATGTAGTAAGTGTCCTATAGTAAATAAAACATAACTATAAACAAGACCACAATAATTAATAAAGCAAGCTTCTGTACTGACTTTATTTTTTACTTGCCCGTTCGGATGTTTCAAATCATATATTTTCACGTTTAACTTGTCAAACAGTGAATGTACTTGTCTGAAAATTGCCTGAAACAAAAGAAGAATTTATTTTGCTAGGTAACTCGATCTGATTGGCGGATTTCTTGCTAGTTTCGAGATGACACTATCATGCTTTATTTCTTTTTGGTCTATGGAAAGAAATGTGTTAAATGTCTTAATCCTTGCATTTTGTGTTATTTATTTACTATATTTGTTTAATTATTGATTTGTCATGCACTTATGAGATGCAGGAATAATTCTAAGCAAATAAACAAATAAACGTACAAACCCACACATGCTTTTGCCTTTTGCCCCTAGGTAACCACACCTGTCTGCAGACACAGTTCAAGTGTGAGAAGAGCAACACGTGCATCCCGAAGGCGTTCAAGTGTGACGGGGTGTCCCATTGCAGGCACGGGGAGGATGAGGAGAATTGTGGTAAGAATTTAAAAAAATAATTTAAGGTAACTATATTGGGTTTCTAAATTGGGTTTCTAAACTAAAAATATCACAAAAATCACTCTTAGAGTACTTGGAATCCACTGTGCATACATAACCTAATCATAAAAAACAGCCAAACTAACATTATACCACTCTCATAGTACTGTGACCCTGATTTTGTTTGTTTTTTTCCCCCCATGCACTAACACAGGCCAAGCATCGTGCAGAGATGACCAGTGGAAGTGCACTAAGAGCCATCGCTGCATCCCAGACGTCTGGAAATGTGATGGTGATCCTGACTGTGATGATGGCTCGGACGAACCTCCTGGAGCTTGTCGTAAGTAGTAATGTATATGTACAGTGAAACTTCGTTATTATGAGCACCATGGGTTCTTTGATTTAAGCTCGTTATATCAGATATCTCATTGTATATGGGTTTAAAAATACACAGATCCGGGACCTGTGAAATTACCTCGCTATATCAAGTACCTGGTTATAACAGAGCTCGTTATGAGGAAGTTCCACTTTATTTTGTAATGATTTGTGCAGTGACTTACAAATTCTACACTGAAATAGAAAATCTTATGCCTCAGAATAGGATCTCCAGATTGATGGAACAATATAAATTTAGGACTCTCCTAGAAAGAATACCAACAGTCCTTTTTCAGGACTATCCCAGCAGTCCTTTATAGGACTACCAACAGTCCTTTCTAGGACTATCAACAGTCCTTTCTAGGACTACCAACAGTTCTTTTTAGAACTCTCCTAGAAAGAATACCAACAGTCCTTTTTCAGGACTATCCCAGCAGTCCTTTATAGGACTACCAACAGTCCTTTCTAGGACTATCAACAGTCCTTTCTAGGACTACCAACAGTTCTTTTTAGAACTCTCCTAGAAAGAATACCAACAGTCCTTTTTCAGGACTATCCCAGCAGTCCTTTATAGGACTACCAACAGTCCTTTCTAGGACTATCAACAGTCCTTTCTAGGACTACCAACAGTTCTTTTTAAAACTCTCCTAGAAAGAATACCAACAGTCCTTTTTCAGGACTATCCCAACAGTCCTTTCTAGGACTACCAACAGTCCTTTCTAGGACTATCAACAGTCCTTTCTAGGACTACCAACAGTTCTTTTTAGAACTCTCCTAGAAAGAATACCAACAGTTCTTTTCAGAACTACGCCAACAGTCCTTTCTAGGACTACCATAGTCCTTTTCAGGACTTACCAATCCACCCATCTCACATGGTGTACCCGTAAACCACACGTATAATATAAATGCTGTTCTATGATTATTATTATTATTATTCACAGATAACCAGTCCTGCCCAACAAGTGAGTTTGCTTGCATCCACAACGGACGGTGTATCCCACAGAGGTGGCAGTGTGATGGAGAGACGGACTGTGCAGACGGTTCGGATGAACTACCCAGCGACTGTCGTAAGAATTATTTCTTTAACCCATTCAGGACTGGTCCTGAAAATACTCCGGCTTGGGTCAATGGAAAATACATGTTATAGACAAAATCAGTAATTCCTGAACAGGGTTTAATCAAAGTCGATTGGGAGCCTAAGCTTTTTTTATCCTAGCCGAATGATTGTCGGAGGCATTTTTGCATCAGAAGAAGATTCAGTTGATACTCATTTTATTTCACAGGAGATTTTCAATAGAAAAAAAAATATATATTTTTCAATTATTCATACAATTGACATTTATTTGCTCAAAAGTTAGGTATCACAGTTGTTCCCACTGTTGTAAACAAAATTAAAAATGGAGCTGTGGTGATGCAGCAGCGATAATGTTATACTAAAAAATCAAACCATCATCAATGGGTAAATAGAGTTATGCTTTTATTTGTGAATCCATTTGCTTCTTGCAGAAAACCGCTCATGCCCTGGTGACCTATTCCGCTGCCAGAACAACCGATGCGTGCCGCAGCTGTGGCGATGTGACGGAGATAACGATTGCGGTGACCAATCAGATGAGGCCAATTGCAGTAAGTATCAATAAAAGGAAAAAATAAATGAAGAAATGTACCGAGGAAAGAAAACTGGGCTTCGCCTGGAAGTTAATCTGAGACCTCCGGATTGCTTAACCGGTGGTCAACCATTGAGCCACAAAGACCCCTGTATGGGGGTACTTCCCATGAAACCCTCTTCAATGCTCGTGATAGCCAGAAGCTATAATCCTGAAATCATCTTTTATGGACTAAAATAAAACCATCTGCTTAGGGGTAATAGAGACATTTCATTATTATTTCATTCAGGTTCTTCTTGCGGGGAAGGCCGGTTCCGATGTCACAAT
Source organism: Echinarachnius parma (assembly GCA_037951105.1). Classification (NCBI taxonomy): domain Eukaryota; kingdom Metazoa; phylum Echinodermata; class Echinoidea; order Clypeasteroida; family Echinarachniidae; genus Echinarachnius; species Echinarachnius parma. The sequence goes on along the minus strand of JBAMJV010004769.1, from coordinate 92,816 downwards.
GGTTAGTGCATCCAGCTAACCCTCAAATGCAACCAAGACTTTCTGGACATATTCCTACATAATGCATAACCATCAAGAGTTTAAAAATACTGATTGATTTGCCTGTACATGACATGTCCGACCAAAACCTTTGTTATCCCACTATCAGGTTCATCTTGCGGCGAAGGCCAGGTTCGATGTAACAACGGTCAGTGCATACACTTGGCCCTCAATGCAACAATGACTTTCTGGACTAATTCATCCAAAATACCTAAAAATAAGGAGTTAACATTTATATATTTCAATGCTGATTGGTTCCAAAATGACATATCCTACCATTTTACCGTCACAATCAGGTTCTTCTTGCGGTGAAAGTCGGTTCCGGTGTAACAACGGTCAGTGCATCCAGATGGCCCTCAAATGCAACAAGGAAGTGAACTGTAATGATGAATCCGACGAGGCGCCAGATCTTTGTGGTGAGCTATTTGATCTTATAGCATAGGAAACATGCAGCAAATATATACAATTGAAGGAAATTTTATTGGAATAAGATTAATCCAAACATAATTATTTTTAGTTAATTTCCAGGATAGTAAAGTTTTGAGGGCACTTCAAAAAATGATTGATTTGGGAGTTAAAGGAAGAGTGAGTTTAGGGATTGCGAGAGAATATTCATTTTTGAACAAGACAATGTTTAATTTTTAAATGGCTAAAATAACCATTCATAATAGCATTAGAATGAAATGTGGGTCCTAAATTGCATTTAATAATCTTAGACCAACTGTATATACATGTAGCATGTTGTTAATTGAACATTTATAATTGTTTCCTGTAATCCCAGAACAATCCTGTGCCAGCACTGAGTTCCGATGTGACGATGGTCGCTGTATCTGGGGGCGCTGGCAGTGTGACGGTGACCCAGACTGTAACGACGAATCAGATGAGAGGAATTGTACGTATGAAATACATGTAAACCCCCTAACAAAAAGGTCTGCAACTCCAAGTTTGACGTTGATATGTATTTTGCTATTAAATGATGCTACTCGAATTGGATATAATTGACAAACCTGTTTATTCCCTTTTACATCGATGCCTCATTTGTAATGATTATGTCATTCTGGAATGTGCAGAAGACCTGAATATGGAGCCATCTCAAAAGTGAAATGTTGCAAAATACGTTATTGGCATTATTGTTGTAATTCTCCATTTTGTATGGAGATGGGCTGTTTTATGAATAGTGTTGAGGCATTCACACAATAACAATGCATTTTAATTTGCATTATAAAATGACGTCATTGGTCTGTAATTGCCTTCATATAAATTGCACAAATTTAATTTCAAAATATCATAATTTTCTTTTGTTGGCCAACATCAAAGAGCTTTGATGACATAATATCATGCATAACTAACCTAAGGTCTGTTGATGATATACAGAAATATACAAATTACAAAGTATAATATGAAATATAAAGTGTAGAATATAACAAATGTGTCAATCATTGCTATTGAATGCAGGTCATAACGTGACATGCCACCCGGACGAGTTCCACTGCAAGAACAACAAGTGCAAGCCGCTGATGTGGAGATGTGATGGAGAGGATGATTGTGGGGACATGTCGGATGAAGACCCAGCCATGTGCAGTAAGCCCTCAAATTGGCAACACTTTTGATGATGATGTGATTATTATGATGTTGATGATAATGGTGATAGGGATGATGAAGACCCAGCCATGTGCAGTAAGCCCTCAAATTGGCAACACTTTTGATGATAACTATGATGAAGATGAGGATGTTAACTTCAGTGGTGGGAATGGTGATATTTATGATGATAATAATTGTGGGGACATTTCTGATGAAGACCCAGCCATGTGCATTAAACCCTCAAATCGGCAATACTTTGATGATGATGATGATGATGATGAAGATGAGAATGTTAACTTCAGTTGTGGGGATGGTGATATTTATGATGATAATAATTGTGGGGACATTTCTGATGAAGACCCAGCCATGTGCATTAAACTCTCAAATCGGCAACACTTTGATGATGATGATGATGACGACGACGACGACGACGACGACAATGATGATGATAACGAGGATGACAATGAGGACAATGATGACAAGGACGTTGATGCTGATGATCATTAGGATTTGGGTGGTGGGGTTGGTGATTGTTATGATGTTAATGATTTTAGGGAAATGCAAGACAAGCGTTTAAAGTGATTTGTTGATATACCAATGCAGAAAATCTCTAATGTTAATAATTTAATTTCCTGTAAAGAAACATTTATTGTACCTTTGTAGACAGAATTGTTTTGATTTGTTTAATTCCCATTGTTATGTGTCTTCACCTTGCATTGTGATAGAGAAGTTGTAAAAAGATTCTTCTCAAACTTTTTAATTTCCTGTGCAGAAACGTTGATTTGTCCTGTCACCAAGTTCCGCTGTCTGAATCACATATGCATCAACAACCGGTTTGTATGCGACGGCATCGACAACTGTGGAGACAACAGTGATGAGAGCATCTGTAAGTCATCAAAATTTTCTCTAAAATATTCATACAGTCAATCATTTCATAAATCAAATTGGGGGGGGGGGGGTAATTACATGTAGAGCAGTCAGTCACTTGAATCAAGTCAAGTTACTTATTGTTCTTACCTGGAATATTGAAGAAAAATCATCCTAAAAAAATCATAAATACAAAATATTACTTATTGTAATACTTTTGATCCTAAGATAATTTTTGCCAGATGTTAAAAACAATTTTTAAAAAACAAGTAGAAAATGGATTTACTGTTGTCTTATTTTTTGTATTTTGCACAGGTACAACTGCCCCTCCTCCAGAGTGTCTGCCCACTCAGTTCAGGTGTGGCAACAAGCGCTGTATCGACACCCCATTGCTATGCAACGGAGTGGATAATTGCCAGGATGGCTCGGATGAGAGAAACTGCGGTAAGTTTGACTGTTATATATAATGGGGATACTGGTTGCTATGATGATGGTGATGGTTGCTATGATGATGGTGGTGGTGGTGGTGGGGATGGTGATGGTGATGATGGTTATGGTGGTGACGATGGTGATGATAATGATGGTGGTGGTGGTGGTGGGGGTGGGGATGATGATGGTCATGGTGGGGGTGGTGGCAGTGATGGTAATGGTGGTGGGGATGATGATGGTAATGTTGATGATAATGGTGATGGTGGTGGTGATAGTGAAGATGATGATGATGATGATGGTGATGGTGATGATGATGATGATGATGATGATGGTGATGATAGTGGTGATGGTAATTGTAGTGATGGTGATGATGGTGGTGATGGCGATGGCAATGGTGATGATGATGATAGTGGTGATTGTGGTGGTGATGGTGAACATTATGATGAGAATGATGATGGCAATGGTGATACTAATGATGGTAGATTAGGCAATTGTTATGTTTATTAAAAAGACACTGATAACAACGACTGATAATGATATTAGAAATACAAATTAAAATAAGATGATGGTGCAAACAAAACGTTTTGTGCAATGTGATATTTCATCAAATTCATTTTTTATTCCTCACATTGATTCAATAAAGCTGGCCGGACATGTCATGATGGTTCTATCACTTGCTCTCACATCTGCTCCCCACTGAATGGAGCGTACTACTGCACATGCCGCCCTGGTTACGAACTTCAGCCGGATGGGTTTTCATGTGGAGGTAATGTTTACCTTCAGCATCCACCATATAAAGATCCTGTCCACTTTTTGCAAGCCCAATTTCAAAAGTTGCAAGTTTACTGTTTTATATGAAAGAAAATGTCATTTAAGAGCTTGCCCGAACAAAATATGGGCTTAAAACCTCCTTTTCGTGGAGTTATACTGATTGTAAGAACTCAAAATACGAGTATTCTGTTTCTGATTTATGAGCCTTCGCCCGTGTATGAAAGGAATATTAAATAGATGTTATATGGCAGAGTTATGTGAGAAAATGCAAAGTGATATTCACTAACTCATTGCACTGACTTTGTACACAGTTATGACTTTCCAGTGGATAGTTACAAATCGGAAAATTTCAATCGTAAATATCTTTTTAACGAAAGGGAAATTCGAAAAACTGAAACCTGTCGCATGTTTCAATCGTTAATACCAATACAACAAGGTATAAGAGAACCATTAAGAGTTCCAAGGAAGTTTTGAGGATTTGAACAATGCTACTACAGAAGATCACTTTAAAGGTAGTTCAGATTCGTCAAATGAGATGCGCGGCGCCATCTTGCATACGCGTTGCGCACGGTGCGTAATGCACGTTAGCTCAGTGTCATGCGGTGCGCGCAAACTAGCCCAGTTCAAAATGGCGACCCGCTATGTAGCATCCCCACGCTTGATGCCCTTTAACAATGCTTTGTTTTCTTTCCTCTAGATATTGATGAGTGTCGTCAGTTTGGAGTGTGCTCTCAGAAGTGCCAGAATCTTCAAGGGTCCTACAAGTGTCGCTGCGTGGAGGGATATGAGTATATGAGGATTAGCGGCTCCAGTGTATGCACAGCTCAGGGTAAGGAATTGTAATTTGGGCATTTTTCTGGTGGAAGTATTGCAATTCTTTTAAAGAGCTTAAATTTAAAAAAATAATTTACAGGAAATGTTAACGTAAAAAAATTATTTCTTAATCACTTCTATAAATTAGAGAATGAGTTAATATGTGTATTAGCATTAAACCAAGTGAGAACATTTAATTTTTACAGACATAAGTGATGTCATGTATTAAAAAAAGAAGGTATTAGTAATTCAAAAAAGTTTAAAAAGCATATGTTCCTGTTTGCTTACAGGAGCCCCACCTTTCCTATATGTGGCAGAAGAGGGCACCCTTCACCACATCGACTCTCACAACACCGACGGGTATCACGAATCGGACGTCACGCTTGACTTGGGAACGCGCATCGCGTCGCTTGACGTACACTACAAGAACGGCGAGGTGTACGTCATTTCGGGTTACAACACGACCGGATTTAGGATGTCAAGGGTTTCGCTAAATGACGCGAGGCTACGAAAGCGAGACGTGGATAGTTACACTCCGACAACTGAGGTGCGTGACATCTAAGTCAGGGGTATCCCTTAACCCCTCCGCACACAGAGCCGACTGGACCAGATCCGACTGGTATTTAGTTGGTTCAGCTCTGTATACGTTGCTTCAGGACTCCTGTTTTGCCGGTTATGAGCCAGTCGGAGATCTTTCGAAGCCGATTCAACATGTTGAATCGCCTGAGCGAAATTGACTCTAGCCTGACTGAATACTAGTCGGCTCTGTGTGTGGAGGGCTTGAAACTTTTCTAACCTTTGTTTTTTGCTTACTAACCCATACAATATAAGTTTGACAGGGGACTAAGAAACCAGCTTAGCCCTCATGATATCTATTTTTTGGTGGGTGTTGCTTTGTTTTGTTGCTTTCTCTATCTCTTTGGTCTACTTGAATATTTCTTATTTCTTTCTTAATAATTGATTATGATCACGTAATTATTTCTTTTAAACCTAGTGTTCGAAAATATCTGAAATGCCTAAGGGAGCTGCTGTGAAGTGCATCATTGTCAGTTGTTATTACATTTCAATATTTGTCGTAATTTTGGTTAATTTTATATTTACTGCTAATGGGACTTGATAAGCCCAAATGGGTTGCTGTGGATTGGATTAGTGTCAAATTATTACTTTTTTTTGGCTAGCTTGATTATTTTTCTTAACATCAATATTGATTAATTTGAACTATATTTTACAGTTAATGGAACTTGACAAGCTGGAGGGCATTTTGTTAGACTTGATCAGTTTCAAATTATTTTGATTTTGTTGGCTTGGTGAATTTTAATAAGATTTTTCTCATTGATTAATTTTGTATTTTGTTAAATTTCCATGTACAGTTGCTGGAACTTGACAAGCCGGAGGGTGTTGCAGTGGATTGGATAAATGACAAGCTGTATTGGACAGACAGTGATCTGGATACAGTTGAAGTAGCAAACCTGGATGGATCAATGAGGAGGATTCTCATTTCAAACCTCAGGGACCACCCAAAGTCAATTGTCGTTCATCCCACAAAAGGGTGAGTTTTGTGTCAAAATAGTTTCACTTTTGCAAGAAAAGCGTTGGCATTTTCTATATTTTTCACCTGTTATAATGTGCATTATAAAATATTTCTATATATTTCAGTGAAATACTTTTGCATTTACTGTATATAGCAAAATATAGTAAAATATTGGAAATTTTGGAAAATACTTGAACCATTCAGCTCCTGGGCTTTGCAGTCAAAAATATTTGTCACCATGTCTCTTTGCTTCTCTCGTCTTTTATCATCCCAACAGCGTTCTCTTCTTCAGTAGCCTCGGTTTCAGACCGAGCATCAGTCGTGCCGCGATGAACGGGTCGTCGCTAACGTCAATTGTTGTGGACAATCTTGAGCAGCCGATTAGCATCGCACTAGACTATACAACAGACAAACTGTACTGGGCTGACGGCAAAACACGGATCATTGAATGCTCCGACTTGGATGGGTCAAACCGCGTACCAATTATCACATTTGGAGCAGGTAATTGCATACTGGGTTGATATAGTAAAACCTGTCTATAAAGACCACCCAAGGGAGACAGATAAGATGGTCTTTATAAGCAGGTGCTGATAGTGAAACATAATTCATTGAATGCTCCGACTTGGAAGGGTCAAACCTTGTCCCAATTATCACATTTGGAGCAGGTAACTACATTCAAACCTGTGTATAGTGACCTACCAAGGGAAACAAGAAAAGTGGCCACTGTAGACAGGTGACCTCTATAAACAGGTTCCACAACACTATTTTCCTCTGTAGGGCCATTCTTTGAAAAGTGAAACTTTTTTGGAAAAAATGAAGTTTGTTTTTTCAGTAGTTTTATTCCATTATTGGAAAGATCAGTGTCCATGGTTTCATGAAATATATTTTTTTTATTGAATTTTTAAAATTTCTTAGAAAAATTAAAAAAATTTCATATTTCAATATTCCAATAACAATCATAACTCAGCAAATAATCAAGCTAGCTCATTCCTTTTATTCTCCTGTACATGATGATACCAATTTTGTGACAATTGAACTTCATTTTACTATCTAAACCTAATATTTGTAAAATTCATATTTCCATTCACATTGCACATGTCACACACGTGACCACCCCAAAATGTCACACACGTGACCCAGACATCCCTACATATTAACGTGCATTAAAAAACAACCGTTTGATATAATTTTAATCTTTCACCATTTTCTTACTGACAGATATATATCGGTTGTCTGATACTAATATGAACATTTTAGCTTTTCATATTTCACAGGATTTCCAAAATGAAATTGAGTTAAATTTTGTTTCTTCAAAAGTGCTCCCGTGCAAAGTCATGTGACCGATGCCATTTGACCTCTGTCCTTGGGCAACGTAATCCTAATCAAATCTTTTGTGTTACACATGAAAGACTTCAACATATGCAAGTCATATATGAAGTTCACATCACCATACCTCCTATACTTACTAAAATATAAGCATCCTATTGCAGAATTTTTCATATTTTGGGTCACACACGTGACCAAGAATGGCCCTGTAGGGGAACACTTTTGGTGGCCACTATAGACAGGTGGCCATTAACTCTTTGAGCACTTTGTTCGACTCAAGTCACAAACAGCGGCCCGCTTTGTTCGACTCTAGTCACAGACAACAATGCGTGCGGCGCGCACACATACAATAAACGATGCGTGCCGCGCGCTGTGCGCGCCTAAAATAATCTGGCGACGGCGGGATCTACTGCACAGCGGACAAAGTGTTAAGACAGGTTTGACTGTATATGTGGTGTGTACAGAAGAACCTGTCTTTAAAGACCCCCTTGTGACCCACAGAATAGAGATAGATGGTCTTTAAATGCATGTTTATACACTAAAACCTGTCTATGAAGACCACATGTGACCCAGGGAGACAGATAAGGTGGTCTTTAAAGGCAGGTGTATACACTAAAACCTGTCTATGAAGACCACATGTGACCCAGGGAGACAGATAAGGTGGTCTTTAAAGGCAGGTGTATACACTAAAACCTGTCTATGAAGACCACATGTGACCCAGGGAGACAGATAAGGTGGTCTTTAAAGGCAGGTGTATACACTAAAACCTGTCTATGAAGACCACATGTGACCCAGGGAGACAGATAAGGTGGTCTTTAAAGGCAGGTGTATACACTAAAACCTGTCTATGAAGACCACATGTGACCCAGGGAGACAGATAAGGTGGTCTTTAAAGGCAGGTGTATACACTAAAACCTGTCTATGAAGACCACATGTGACCCAGGGAGACAGATAAGGTGGTCTTTAAAGGCAGGTGTATACACTAAAACCTGTCTATGAAGACCACATGTGACCCAGGGAGACAGATAAGGTAGTCTTTAAAGACAGGTGGTCTTTATTAGCAGGTGCTGACAGTAAAAACAAAAATCATTGAATGAGTCAAACCGTGTCCCAATTATCACATTTTGAGCAGTTATTATTATCATTAAAAGTAATAGTTTTGATGCTCTAGTAATAGCTTTGATTGTTATATCTCAGGTAGTAATATAGTAGGCTTGTTAAGAGGTCTGTCACTGCATTTTGGGGTACGATTCTTTTACTAAGCACACATATTCCTTGGATCAAAATTAGGGAAATTAGGCCTAATTTGCATAAATACAGAGTGTCTTTTTGGATGAATTTTCTTGTTTTGATCCAAGGAATATGGCCTCTCTCAATAAAACCTCCATTTTTAGAGAATATCTCATTCCCATGAATAAATTTGCATAAATTATGGAAATTAGGCCTAATTTGCATAGATACAGAGTGTCTCTTTGGATGAATTTTCCTCTTTTGATTCAAGGAATATGTATGCCAAGTTAAACAATCGTACCCCAAATTGCAGTGAACACCCATATTTTTGGGTGTTAACAAGCCTACTAATAGTAATAATCTAACAATAATGGTTTATTGTTATACCCTGAAGGTCATAGAACTCCCTTCTCCATCGACATCTTCCAAAACTGGATATATGTTTAGTTAGATATTTACATTTTAATTTGATTGAGCATTAGATTTATCAATTTGAAAGTGACATTTTTAAATGGCATAAGTAAAATATAAGTAATAACAGTGATGATCTAATCAATATTTTGATTTTGATTTTCCAAAGGTGATGGAACTCCCTTCTCCATCGACATCTTTGAAAACTGGATCTACGGCGTGACCAAATCACCGTACCGAGTGTTCCGCGTGGACAAGTTTGGTAACCAGTCAAACCACGGAGGCCGCCTAACTTATATGACCGAAAACCTGACCAGGACGTCGGCCATCAAGATCGTCCAGGAGCAAAAGCAGAATCAAAGTAAGCAGACCAACAGATGAATATGTGGTGGTTTGGGGGTGGGGGGGGGGGGGGGGGGGGGGGTAGTCTTATTTATCCAGGTTATCCTCTTCAGTGCTTGCAGGTATTAAGATTCACTGTAAGCCTCAAGTGTGCAGGGACCCACAACAGCTTACGCCCTGAAAACAAATTGAAACATAACCTGTCCCCTCAAGATTAACAAATCAAAGCCTTTGAACATACATGTACATGTAGCCTACCAGGTTCTGGTAGGCAAGGGGTTATTAAATCATCACATTGTCTCACTGTTTTCCCTTGAATGCAGGTTTTGAGAACCGTTATAAGCCTGTAAAAAGCATGGACTGTCAACAGCTCATGTCCTAAAAACAGATTGAAACGTTATCTGTTCCCTTCAAGACCCACAAATCCCCACAGACATTGAACATAACACACCAGGCTCCCATAGGCAAATAGCTAAATCATCACATTTTCTTATTGTTTACATCTTGCATCTTGAAACAAGTTGTATCCTAAACGATCCCATTTCTTGTTGATTTCTCTAACAATCCAGGTATTGAGAACAGGTGCAAGCCCCAAGAGTGCCTTGACCCCCAGCAGCTGTGCCTCCTGGTGCCGGACTATCAATCCTGCAACTGCCAAGACGGATTTGAAATGGGTGCCGGTAACATGTGCAGACAGGTGCAAGGTAAATGCCAAATGGTCTAGTTTATTGACTGTTTTTTAAAATTCTGTTGTACATTAGTGCATTTCATTTTAGGGGATTTGGATTAAGACTTTGGAACATAATTTGTAGGTATTATTTTGCCAGATTGGCAATCCTGCAACCGCCAAGACGGATTTGAAATACATGTACATTAATGTAGGTGCCGGTAACTTGTGCAGACAGGTGCAAGGTACATGTGTAACTTTCAGCCATTGACAAATAAATCATGATATTGAATACTGACAATGGGACATTGCTGTAGAATTGTTCTTGTTGGTTATTTAATTAAGTAGTCTGGGACAGAAGCATGACCCCCCCCCCCCCCCCCCCCCAAAAAAAAAAAAAACAAAAACAAAACAAAACAACAACTAAACAATAAATTTAAAAAACAACAACAACAAACAAATGAAGCAAAATTATGACAGTAGACCAAGTGCAAGAAAGAAAAAGAAAGCCTAGGTAAGGGCTCATGAACCCTGATTTCATGCCAATTATGTTGCCCCGATTGAGTTGGCACATTAGTTGTTCGTAATCTAGTACTAATTTGGGTATATACATGTATCTGTCAACCTGCAAAGGCAGGAATCACAACATTGGCTAGATACTTGGCATGCCTAAACCATTTGAATTATGCATTATATTTATGTGTGCCATTTGTTTGCTTCTCAGAAAATCAAATACTGTAGCACTCTGTATGTAATGCACATACATACAATGTTCTTTTAGACACATTGAAATTCTTCTCCATTCTCTCATATTCTCAAATTTAATTTTGACTCCATTTTGTTTGCAGGGAATTCACCGTGCGCATCATACTCTTGTGCCAACGACGGGACTTGCATCTCAGTGAATGGGAGAGCCAAATGCTGGTATGTATTTGCATGACCTGGGGGTGTTGCCGAAAGAGTTGCGATCAATCACAAACTTGTGTTTAATGGCAAGTTGAAATCTAATTTGCTCAAGTGCGCATGTTTTCTGACTTGCGATAAATCGCAACTCTTTATGCAACACCCCAAGGGCCATGACAAGATTTACAATTAATCAATTGATTGTACGATCAATTTGTTGATCTTATATTACATCGTAATTAATCATGAATCTTTATGTTGCAAGGCCCATAATAGAAATTAAGTCATTCAGGACTGGTTTCCAAAGCCCTAAGGCCAGGGTCTGTAAAATATGCGATGATACACCAAATCAAATTCATAATCTGTGAAGATTATTATCAAACATCCTCATCCTCATTATCTTCCTCATTATCCTCATCATCATCATCATCATCATCAGGACGATGATGATCGTCATCGTCATCATCATCATCATCACCACCATCACCATCATCACCATCATCACCATCATCACCCTCATCATCATCATCATCATCATCATCATCATCATCATCACCCTCATCATCATCATCATCATCATCTTCACCATCACCCTCATCATCATCATCATCAACATCATCATCGTCTTAGCTTATGCGCTTTGTATCATTTGTAGCAAAAGGCGCTATATAAATGAAGTTATTATTATTAGCCGTTCTTGCTCTCATTGTTTTCGTCATCATCATCACTATCATCACCACCTTCATAGTCATCACCCACACCGACGTCGTCTTTGTCATCATCCCTTGATTTCTTTATATGTTTATATTGTTTCAGAAAATAATATTATACATTGTAGTTTTTATAATTTTCATCATCTTCATTTGTTTTGATGAGATATTTCAATTAGTATTCTTTGAAAAATAATAATATCAATTTGTTTATCATCAGGTGCCCAGTGCCGTTCTATGGCAAGAAATGCGAGCACAACCGATGTGAGAACCACTGTGAGAATGCTGGTCGATGCACGTACGATGGCAATGGTCTCTTGCGCTGCGAGTGCTCGCCTCGGTGGAAGGGACCATTCTGCAATGTGGACAGGTGTCCAGGATTCTGCAACAAACACGGGGAGTGCTACGAGAATGGGACCTACTTAGCTTGCAGGTAATGACATAGATTTTTAAGTTTCATTTGTTCTCCGTTCATGGGATGGATTGCCTTTGTCAGCTACAAGCTGTTTTCAAAGGGGTCCGAGATGAGCATTGCAAATAACTACGCTTTGCCTTTGTGTACTGGGTTGGCTATATGCGACCTTACACCACAAAACGACCGTTATGTTGCGGTGTTAGTTTCTCTGTTATTGGCTGAAATAGTCAAATTTCTTGAATGACAGTATCCTAATTTACCTTCTGTGAAATTTTGATCGTCAGAAATCATATTTAAATATGTTTTTTCACCAAATAAAATTGATCAGATTACAGCGCTTGAATGGGCGCGATCTTTGAAGTGGCCGTTTCTCTCTTGTTTTAAAACTGCTTCAGCCATTTTCCTTATCTTTGGCGTTCATTATGCCTCCGCAACGAAGTAGCCGGAGGCATTATGTTTTCGGGTTGTCCGTCCGTCCGTACGTCCGTACGTACGTACGTCCGTACGTACGTCCCGTTCTCGTGATCGCGTTATCTCAAGAACAGATTGACGGATTTTCACCAAACTTGGGTCATGTATGTATCTTGGGGGGCCGATGATCTGATTAGATTTTGGGGTCATGAGGTCAAAGGTCAAAGGTCACAGAGCTCATTATATATGCAAAAATAGCTCGTGATCGCGTTTTCTCAAGAAGGGATTGACAGATTCTGACCAAACTTGGTACATGTATGTATCTTGGGGGGCCGATGATCTGATTAGATTTTGGGGTCATGAGGTCAAAGGTCAAAGGTCACAGAGCTCATTATATATGCACAAATAGCTCGTGATCGCGTATCTCAAGAACGGATTGACGGATTCTGACCAAACTTGGTACATGTATGTATCTTGGGGAGCCGATGATCTGATTAGATTTTGGGGTCATGAGGTCAAAGGTCAAAGGTCACAGAGCTCATTATATATGCAAAAATAGCTCGTGATCGCGTTATCTCAAGAAGGGATTGACAGATTCTGACCAAACTTAGTACATGTATGTTCCTTGGAGAGCCAATGAACTGATTAGATTTTGGGGGTCATGAGGTCAAAGGTCACAGGGCTCATTATATGTAAAAGTAGCTTGAGATTGGAAATCTCAAGAACTGAATATCAGATTTCAATCCAAATTGATACCTGAATGTATCTTAGGGAACAATTGTAGTCATTAGATTTTGGGGTCATGAGGGCAAAGGTCAAGGTCACTGATAGCTCATAATTGTGATACGTCAAGATCTAGAGTACCATCAAAATTGAGTTGACAGAATTAATTCAGTGTACAGAATTAATTCAGTGTATATGTTGATTTGGGCTTGATATAAATAAATTGCGTAATGGCGGAGGCATCATTTTCGACTGCGCGCAGTCGAAGATCCATCTAGTTTTCAGAATGTTTACCTTGTCTGAATATGACAAATTATATATGGGCAATTCCACGAAAAAGTGGACATGAAGTAAAAAAAACAATTGGCTCTATTTCAAATCCTATTGATTTGTTCTGGATTATTTTTCCATACAACATGATCCTATGATTATATCTTTCAGTTCACATGATTTTTTTTATTCTCGGGTGTCTCCTTATAGGAGAAACGGAAACCATACATGAAACTCCACACATGGGACTACCCTGTGCAAATTTCAGGAAAATCCTAATATTTTCCAAATTTTCTGGTATTTTTATTATTTGAGGCACCAAATTTGATGACTGATAATCAAAGTACATGTACCTTTCCAGATTTAAATTTAATTTTTTTTAGTGCTCTAAAGTATATATTTTAATTCATCAAATCCTCCGGACACACTGTAATGTCCGTGACGCTGAAAAATGTAATGTCCGTGACGCAACGTTTTGTTGTCTAGATCACATATACCTGGCCCGTTTCGCAAAATCCAACTTTGATTCAATTCATCATTGCCTTGTCTATAATTGAATACCTAAATCACCTTTGTGAGGTCTCAGAACTCAAGATTTTTGCAAAGATGTATAGGGATGCAAAAAGTCATGTCCAAAAAATATAATGTCCGTGACGGCGCACATTTTGCAGAATTACTCAGTAACGAATTGGATAAATGTTCTGAAACTTTTTTGGCATACTTAACCAGGCTATTGCTTTGTAATCAAAATAAAAGTTAGACATTAGGTTAGAGGTATGAATCAGTAGTGGCATTGGAAAGTCATGAAAAACTGTCTGTTTGTAATGTCCGTGACGCTGGGTTGCCCATATACCTTTTTAAAGGTAATGAATTTTACTGTAATGGCATGTGAAAATCAGCAAAATCATTTTCCCCGACTTATTGGTCTTTTTGTGGTGTAAGGTCACATATACATGTATAAAGGCTATGAGGAAGGCTCCAAGAATAGGGACTACTCAGCTTGCAGGTAAAGACATAGGTATGATAATTGCTGAACATTGATGTATCCATGTAGGATTACTTTTTCCAATGGTAGCATTATTTGTTTGGTTCGTGAATGCAAAATTTTGTCATGCACCATTTCTTGACAGGTTATGTACTACAGTATATGCAGAAATATTTGCCTCGTCTCCTCATGAATGTTTTCTCTTCCTCATTTTAAATCCAGATGCAATACTAGATAACTGCGGTATTCAGGGCTGCGGAAACTACTGCTTTAACCAATGCGATTGTTCCCCGTATGCTCAGGGCAGACTGAGTTATAGATATGATCATCATTATTGAATATTGGTATGAAATATTTGCCTCTCCTTTTCATGAATGTTTTAAATTCCCTTCATCTATTCCATTCCAGATGTGATCTGCCGTGGAGTGGAGATAACTGCGGTATTCAGGGCTGCGATAACTACTGCTCCAATGGGGGCGTTTGTTCACTGGATGCGCACGGCAGACCTAGTTGTATGTGCCCCCGTGAATTCCCCGGACCCCATTGTAAAGGAGGCTCGTCAATCTGCGACGACTACTGTGTGCGGGGCACCGAATGCTCTCAGGATGGTGAGTGTGGAATATGAAGTATATTAGAGAGCCTTTTTAAAATGTGGGAGTGTCGTGGTATATTGTTCGGGCCATTGTCTCCCGATACGAAGGTCATGCGTTCAATACCAGACCGCGGCACGTGTTGCCTTCAGCAAGGCACTTTATCCACATTGCTGCTCTCAACCCAGGTGTAGCTAATGGGTACTTGACAGGAATTTATTCCTTGAAATGCTTGAGTGCCCCATCTAGGCAGCTTGGCTAAAGCCAGGATAATAATGCTCCAACCGCTTTGAGACTTTGGTGATAAAGGGCTGTACAGAAATGGACAGTTATTATTATTATTATTATTATTATTATTATTATCTGGGCCTGCAGAAAAGAAAATGTGGTTGTATATGTACAACCATTTATCAGTTCCCTTCGAGATTCTATAAATCCCCATAGACGTTATAAATTACTTAGCCCACCAGGTTCCTGTATGCATGGGTTGGACCCATTCAGGACTGGTATTAACATTCTATGGCAGAGACATCTAATGTTTACATGTGTCCTTCTATAAAGCATAACACTGCACTGAGTTGAGAAATGAACATATGTTATTAATCAGGATGAAGCTCATTTTAGGAAAATATTTTAAATAAAAATTGTTCTCAATTCTTGTCTTGCAGGAACACCAATTGGTTGCATGTGTCTTTCTAAGCAATACACATAACTTAGATGTGTTTAAATGTTTTATTCACTTTGTAGCTCAATTATATATTGAAAAAAAGAAAACATTTTAAATGTAATTTTCTAAATGTTCTCTCTTGCAGGTACATCCATTGTTTGCGTGTGTCCATCTAAGCAGTACACAGGATTGCAATGTGAAACTGACAAATGTGAAACGTGTGCAACCAACCAGACATGTTCATCAGATACAGAATTTAAATGCCTGTAAGTACAGTTAAACCTGTCTTAGCGGCCACCTGTCTATAGCAGCCAACCTGCCTATAGTGGCCACCAAAAGTGATCCCCTGAACTGAAAAACAATGTTATTGAACCTGTCTATAGTGGTCACCTGTTGTATAAGATTCACTTTTTGAAATAAAACTGTTCAGAAATTAAGTATATTTCTTTGTAAGTACATGTCCTGATTGATATGTGAACAATACTCACATGTTTAGTTTTAATTAAATATTAAGATGATTTTGATGTGTATTGTTTCTAACCTTCACATTTGTACAAATATCTTTGTGGCAAATCTTAGATAATTTTCATCACTTTTAATTCACAATCATGCCAATTCTTTGATAATTTTTTCCTTAACATACAAATTTGACAGTCTTTGAAACTCTTTTTTAAAAATATTAGTATCAAAATTCATTTGTATTTGTATTTTATAGAAATTAGATGATCACAATACAAGTTTATAATGCTTATTCTTTCAAATATTGCAATGGATTTATTTTGACATTGTCTGAATATATATTTTGTTCATATTCTTCTCTGCTTTCTAAACCTCCTATAACTTCAGGGATTTCAGACCAGAGAAAAACACAGCTTCACAAGGCAGTAAGTATAATCTCACCCTGTTTCCTACCAGAATCTGCAATCCCCATGAGTTAACCCATTCACTTTGAAATTCTGAAATCCCCATAGACTTTGTACATAGCCCACTCTGTTCCTGTAAGCAACAGGTTAACCGGTTCACTACGAGATTCTGAAATCCCCATAGACTTTGTACATAGCCCACTCTGTTTCTGTAAGCAACAGGTCTGTACGTTCCCTTTATTTAGTGACATTTGTTGATGTAGAAACAGTTTAACCCGTTGAGGATTGGTCCCGAAAATACTCGGGCAGGAGTCTATGGAGAATACATGTTATAGCAAAATCAGTTAGTCCTGAACGGGTTCAAAGACTAGGTTATCTCCTGGAAATTGGCCAAGGAATGCACATAAACTTGAACAAATAAATCATGTGCTCTTTGTGGATAGTACAGGTGTTTATTCTCAGTTTTTAGCTCATCCGGCCCGAAGGGCCCGATGAGCTTATGCCATGGCGTGGCGTCCGTCGTCCGTCCGTCCGTCCTTCCGTCCGTCCGTCCGTCCGTCCTTCCGTCCGTCCGTCCGTCCGTCCGTCCGTCCACAGTTTTCAAAATGCTTCTTCTTCGTTATTTTTCAACCGATTTTGATTCTGATTGTTTCATAAGATAGGGCTAGGAGGGGGATTTAAAACTTCTACACAGAATCGTGAAATTCATTATATATGCTAATTTATGCAAATTTATTCGAAATCACAAAAAATGCTTCTTCTCCTTCATTTCTTGACCGATTTTGATTTGGTTTGCTTTATCTGGTAGAGCTAACTTTGGTACACTAATCTTCTACACAGAATTTTGAAATTTTTCTCCATTAATTAATTATGGTAATTTATGCAAATTTATTCCAAAAATCACAAAAAATGCTTCTTCTCCTTCATTTCTCAACCAATTTTGATTTGGTTTGCTTTATCTGGTAGAGCTAACTTTGGTACACTAAACTTCTTCACAGAATTTTGAAATTTTTCTCCATTAATTAATTATGGTAATTTTTATTTATTTATTTATTTATTTATTTATTTTTATTATTTATTTTATTTTTTTATTTTTTTAATTTATTTTATTTTATTTTATTTATTTTAATTTGTTTTTAATTTTTTTTTTTTTTATTTATTTTTTTTTTTTTATTTTTTTTTCTTTTTCCCATGTCCCTTCTGGGGCGTCAAATTTATATTTTTTTCACTCTATTTTTTTTAAAATTAATTTTTATGTCCCTTCCAGGGCATCACATTTTTATTTTTTGACCAGTTGAAAAGTGTACCACATGAAATTTGCGATATTTGATGTTGCGAGATGCCGGATGAGCGCTACGTCATTGACGTTCTGGTTGTTTTTATCTTTCTCTCTGATGCAATTGCTGTAGCTATAACTTAATGTTTGTAAGATAGATTCTTGGTATTGAATTGCATTTATTACAGGAAGGAACATATAGATTGAATAGCTTAAATCTATTGGAAATCAGGCAAGGAATCCTCATACATGTATATTTGAACTTATTGGAGAAGCATTTTGTTGTGTTGGATAATACACTTGTGTATTATAGAGTTAATACAGAACCCACCAGTTACACATTAGCATTATATTATTTGAATGATTATCTAGTTTTGCTGTCTCTTTATCTCTCCTCCTGCAGTTGCTGTGGCGACAATAGTCCCCATTCTCATCATATTATTGCTGCTCCTCATAATCGTCTTAATTTACTTGAAGAGGAGAAAGAGGTAAGGTGCTATGGACCACTTCTTTGAAATTTAAATTTATTATGTGTGATATCTTTGTCCCGCCTTGTATATTTTTTGTCTTTTAATTTGTCTTTTGTATGTCAACTACATGAATGTTCTGTCAACAGAAAATGATGATGAAAATAATGATTATGATGATGATGATGATGATTATGCTGCTGTTGCTGCTGCTGCTGCTGCTGCTGCTGCTGCTGCTGCTGCTGCTGCTGCTGCTGCTGCTGCTGCTGCTGATGATGATGAATATGATTGTGATGATGATAAAGATGAAATAATGATTGTGATAATGATGATGATGATGAAGATGAAAATAATGATTGTGATGATGATGATGATAATGATGAAGATGAAATAATGATGGTGATAATGATGATGATGATGAAGATGAAAATAATGATTATGATAATGATGATCATGATGAGGATGACGATGACGATGACCACGATCACGATGATAATGACGATGATGATTATAGCTACATCAATAATGATAGTGATGATGATGGCTTTTTTCTTATTCCAGGTCAAACAATTTCAGCCATCAGAGAATAGAGAATGAGGATGATATGGAGTTTGGGAACCCAACCTTCAAGTATTCACGGCAGCTCAACGATAACGAAGAGGAAGGTGGTGAGATGGAAGGACCGTTCTCAATACGAGATCACAAGGTATGATACTACTCCTCTACTTAAATCCTTTTACTACTACTAGAAATTAACCTATCATCACATGATATGATACTACTCTCTCCTCCGCTTTAACCCTATTGTTCAAGAAATTAACATTTCCCATGGTGGTTTGCATGGATGCCAATAATACTGCATGAGAAAATTGAGCAGAAATGCTTATTCTGTGTGTTTTTTGTGGTTGTAAATTTGCAGATAACAATTTATGAAAAACATAATATAATCAATATTTCATATTTCTTGAATTGAAAAATCCTCATTGCTATTTTGGCATGCAGTTTTCTTATAGAATGGTGTTTGGCTTGGATGACTTGCTGTTATACTTCAGTAATTTATAATAGTAGAAGAATGTCTTCTGATTTAGACCTAGTCATATGCTAATATGCTAATTTTGTTTTCTTGTCCAGAACATGAATATAAATGCTAGGATATGAGAGATTCAGTTTAGGTCTTAAAAAAACAAAAACATTTCCAGTTCATTTATGTTTTAAAGTGTTCTAACTTACCTCTCTAACATGACAAAATGCATGTGAAGTCATTTTGATTTAATACACAGCCTGTATTTCTATCACTTCTCTTCCATGACATTTGGTATCAACATCATTTTAACAGATTTCTTTTGTTTGAATGCAAGGTGCATTTTTAATACATTTTCTTTATATCTCTCTTGCCATGTATATGCATCATTTATATAATTTATTTTATGCATTTTAATTTTTTAACGCAACATACATTTCTAATTTCCACCTTCTTACATTTGTACTAATTTGCATCTTATGGTATTGGTTGAACTGATTTCATTTTTTTGTGCAGGACATTAATCAAATCTGCTGAGCTTCTGAAGTGTTTACATATTTTTAAATTCTGCATATCTCTCCTCCATCTTCAATTTAAATATGCATCATTTGATTTCTATTTTAAAATTTTTAAATGATTTGATTTTGATTTTCAAAATTAACGCTCATTTCTTCTTACTTTTGATCATCTTTCCTCCCCACAATGCATCAGTCTTCTGGGACCTACACCAACCCTGTGTACCAGAAACTAACCGCCGAGCTTGACGACCCTAATACTGATTCTAACATCTAAATCAATGCATTACAAGTAATTTATCATCTCTCATGTGTAGTGCATGGTTTAGCCATTGTTATGGAAATGTCCCTTAATTCCTCAGTTGTCATGAGTTGTTCATGGTGTAGATGTTGCTCTAGGAAACTTCTTTTAATTCTCATTAGTCATTATGTGTGATACATTGCTTAGCCATTGTTATGGAAATGTCCTTTAATCTCTCATTTGTCATGTTTTGTACTTTTATCTATTGCTATATGGAAACTTCTTTCAATTTCTAGTATGTCATGTTTCATGCATCGTGTAGTCGTTGCTTTATGGAAATTTCCTTCAATTTCTCACTTGTTCTGTGTCATACAGTGCATAGTCAATGCTATATAAAAACTACCTTTAAATTATCAATTGTTATAATTATGTTGTCCATTGTTTAGCCACTGCTACGTGGAAATTTAATTTAATTTTGTATTTGTCACGCGTTGTCCATTGTTCAATCACTGTTACAGTCAAACCTGTCTATAGTGGCCACCCAATGGAGGCAAGAAATGTGGCCACTGTAGACAGGTGACCTCTATAGACAGGTTCAATTACACTGTTTTTCTCTGCAAGGGATCACTTTAAGTGGCCACTGTAGGCAGGTTGGCTGCTATAGACAGGTGGCCGCTAAGACAGGTTTGACTGTATATGGAAACTTCCTTTTTGTCTCTGCATGTCCATTTATGTTACTTCAATCATTATGACTCGCCTCATTCATTTCTGTTAATGTATCATCATTGTGTAGCACTATTATATCTTCAATTGAGAAAGAGAAGGTTTCTTTTATAAGTTCCTTTTTGTACTCCAGAGATAATTATGTATAACGATTAAGAGCCTTGTAGGAACCCAATTAAACTCTCTTAAATTTTTTAATGAAAATGGGATTTCCCCAGTTTTCGAACCCTAGACCTTAGGATTGCCAGACCGGTGCTCTACCAACTGAGCTAGTCCGGTGCTCTACCAACAGAGCTAGAAAGCCCTTGTGCTCTACCAACTGAGCTAGAAAGCCCCTGTGCTCTACCAACTGAGCTAGAAAGCCCTTGTGCTCTACCAACTGAGCTAAAAAGCCATTGTGCTCTACCAACTGAGCTAGAAAGCCCTTGTGCTCTACCAACTGAGCTAGAAAGCCCTTGTGCTCTACCAACTGAGCTAGAAAGCCCTTGTGCTCTACCAACTGAGCTAGATAGCCCCTGTGCTCTACCAACTGAGCTAGAAAGCCCTTGTGCTCTACCAACTGAGCTAGAAAGCCCTTGTGCTCTACCAACTGAGCTAGAAAGCGCTTGTGCTCTACCAACTGAGCTAGAAAGCCCATGTGCTCTACCAACTGATCTAGAAAGCCCCTGTGCTCTACCAACTGAGCTAGAAAGCCCATGTGCTCTACCAACTGAGCTAAAAAGCTCTTGTGCTCTACAAACAGAGCTAGAAATTGCTTGTGCTCTACCAACTGAGCTAGAAAGTCCTTGTGCTCTACCAACTGAGCTAGAAAGCCCTTGTGCTCTACCAACTGAGCTAGAAAGCCCATGTGCTCTACCAACTGAGCTAAAAAGCTCTTGTGCTCTACACACAGAGCTAGAAATTGCTTGTGCTCTACCAACTGAGCTAGAAAGCCCATGTGCTCTACCAACTGAGCTAAAAAGCCCTTGTGCTCTACCAACTGAGCTAGAAAGCCCCTGTGCTCTACCAACTGAGCTAGAAAGCTCTTGTGCTCTACAAACAGAGCTAGAAATTGCTTGTGCTCTACCAACTGAGCTAGAAAGCCCATGTGCTCTACCACCTGAGCTAGAAAGCCCATGTGCTCTACCACCTGAGCTAGAAAGCCCATGTGCTCTACCATCTGAGCTAGAAAGCCCATGTGCTAGTTGTTCCTACCTGAAACCTCTTCAGTTTTGATGCAAATATTCAACAAAATTGAAATAATTATTATCTGAAAAAAGCCAATAATTGAGTGAAAGCCTCTGTCAGTATAACTCTGAAAACAAGTGAAAACATGATATGTCTTCTTTTTAATATAAAATCCCTTTTTCGACTCTTATAATCTAATCATCCCATTTTAAATACATTTCTCATTTTTCATGTTCCTTACATGTAATTACGTAGTTATACAATGTAGTTCTAAACTTCATTCCATGCATACACATATTTCAGCTGTTGTTAGTTTGTTTCTTTGTTTGTTCATTGTCAGCAGTGATAATAGTGAATAATACATTTGAACATATTTGTATTGATATAGATTGTATTAGAAAGTGTAGGTTAAAAAAACATTCAAATTCTAATGATATTTGAGATCAATTTCCCCATTTTGCAAAACAATTTTGTACAAAGGAATGTTAACACTTAGACATTTTCACAAAAGTATAAAACTTTGCTGTCTTTTTTCTTCTTCTTGAAATGAGTGTATTGAATAAATAGAACATGTTGTAATGTATAGAGTGCATTCTCATTTTGTATGGATCAGACCTGAATTGGAAATTATTATAGATCTTTTATTTATCACAAATAGATGTTCTTGCGATAATTTAATTTTGATGATATTTGCTCTAGCCAGATTCCCCTTCCACCCCCCTTTTTTTGTTTTTTGTATGTAACATAATTTGATTAATTAATTAATTACTCTCTTGTTTGATTCTCCAGTCACGGACGAACTTCCCGAATCCAGCGTACGGCGTCCTCGTTGGTAACCACCGGGACTCGCAGCTGAGTTTGGTGGAGCGCAACAAATTCATGGATTTCCCGCAACACGACACAGAGAGATTACTCCAAGATGACGATGACGAATGAGCCAGCTTCAGACTATTTTTCTTCTCCTCCTCTTCTATAAATCGTTGGATGGATCAAAAGGGAAAATTAACATCGCACAGACAATTCTGTTGTAACACATGCTGGCACAAAAACTTATTTTTTTTGATTTTCTGCAAAGTAACACAGATGATGGCTCAAAAGGGAACATTAGCTGTTTTCGAATGTGTTTGCACTGGAACAAAATTTTGTGGATTTTTTTCGCAATGTTTTTTTTACTACAGAGAGATGACTCCAAGGTGATGATGATGACTGAATCTGCGTCAATCTTGGGATTTCTCCTTTCTCCTTATTTTATCTTGACTTCAAACATTGTATTCATGCGTAGGGGAGGAGGAACTATTTGGAGAATATTTTGTGAGTTCACTTTCAACAAAATGACAACATTGACTACTACCCAAACATGAGATTATAGTTGAGGAAAACAACGAATGGAATGGATGGAAAATTTGCATTGCTGAGTTAGTTTCATATTCATTCTCTGGATTTGCCCAGTAGGGAAAAAAACTGTGAATTAATTATACATGATTGGTCTTTGTTTCTTGCACTGCCATTTAAAATGTAATGTATCATTAAAGGAACTGTGTTGTTGGTTCTTGAGGGCGCTGCTTTCAAGATACCTATTGAGCTCCGCCATTCCTTTGTAAGTTGGAGGGTTTGTGCATAAGTTACGAAGCAAACAGGGCGCATACAAATAATAATAATTTTGATTTAAATATAGTGATTGATGATCATCATGTAGCGCTTTACAACATCATTATTACATTGGTCATCGGAAACACACACACTGTCAACCTGCACTTGAAGTGCTCTTTCTCAACTCCCTTGGGAGCATTCTAGCTGTGCTGCAGGTGCTCACAAGCTCCATTCCTACCATAGATACTCTGTATTAAAGGACACTGAATAGCGCCCTCTGACTCAGTCACCTTTTTTTGCTGGAAATCATTAGCGTACATGTAAGGTAGATACATCTAAGTCAATGTTGTATTCATTTGTTCACCTTCTACCAATTTGATTTCTTGCTGGAATTCATTAGAATGGGTGTCCAATGTGAAATATATTTTTCTCAATTCAGTAGTCCCATGTACAGAAATCCATGTCAGTAATTTACAGCATGTCAATGGTGTCTCATACTGAATGATAGAGAGAAAATGGTCTTCCATAAGTTTGAATAGCTCCACCGAACTTCAGGATATATGTTTTGCAGCTTTTTGTAATCCAAGAATGATGTTTCTTTTTCAATATCCATTTGTTTTTACTTTTAGGTAATCTTAAAAGCCATTTTATTTATGCCTTTTTAACCGATTTTCATTTTGTCTTTGACTGTTTTTCTGTTCAACAACTTTGAATTTAATTTAATTGAATTGAACTTTATTTTCCACATCATTAACATATATACATGTCATTTATGTACAAAGATATCTTTTTAATGAAATCCGAAACCTGTTCCATGCTTCTGTCAGTAGTTAATATGAATACATCAAGGTACAAAAGAACCACTATAGTTCCAAGTAAGTTTTGAGGATTTGGACAATGCTACTAGATCCCTTTAAGTTTTTTCAATGTGAAATAAACATTGTGATGCAGTAGTAAAGCATTGCATATTCACTTTCAGGTTTTCTTTACATGTGTATTAAAATGATATATATTTTTCTATGCAAACAGACAAAAACTTAAGCTAAACAATGTAAATTAACATTCTTCCCATTTTTGTCAATAAGGTCAATGTTTTAAGTTTACTATCAATGTTTTAAGGTTGCTTTACATGCAATTCAAGTACTTCATTCATATATTTACAGTACTAAAGTCACCAAAAATTCAAGTTTGGAAAATAATACTTGCAAGAAATTAGAAAGTACTATTCTTCTCAAATATGATGCAACTTATTAAATTCCTGAGTACAAACTGCCATTTCAACTGTTTTTAATAACTATTCAAACTACTATTGTTTTAAACTATTTAACTCTTCTTTTAAATTGTATATCCTGTATTCTGAACAAAGATATGTATTCTCCAAATGTGAGCAATGGCCCGGGTCCAATCAAAATTGATGTTGAGCAAGTACAATTGAATTAGTGGTGTCGATTTCGGGAGTATTTACCTCCCGGGACTCGCGCTAAATTTTCGGGCGAGTCACGGGTACCCGAAATTTACGCATTTGTTGATTTCGCTATCAGCATGTCACGCCAGCTGGGAAAACATGTTCATTCAAGTGACAAAAATGCAGCGCATTTATGTCACTTGAATGAACTTGATATCTCTTGCGTTCAATGAGGGGACTTTTGCTTTTTTTTTCGGGATATCGAGTATTGATTTTTGCGCCCGGGACTTTTTCGGCAGTACCCGTGACTCGTCAACAGCACTAAATTGAATGAAAGTCATTGTTTGTGACCCGGTCAGACATCTATATTTTCATTTGTGGCCGCTTACCCCAAAACCCACAAAAAGTCGCGGTATATGATTCTCCGCTACGAGCCAAAGAAAGTAATTTTTGCTGAAAAATCAATTTTTAAAACTTTACTTTACCTGAAAGCATAATCTTTCCTTAATAATAAGTCCTTCATACCCGTTGCTATGGAGTTTTCAATACCCTTTTAATGGATTCAATGGAAAGCTCCTCCGCACTACGCGCCTGAGTTACCCTAAGCTTTAGAGCCTCTTTTCTCCTCATTCTGTAAAACTAGACCTTCCCACTCTCCTACATTTAATCGCTTTGTTGATTAGGTTCGGAGTGTTCAAATTTGATGAGTTATATATCATTTTAAAGCTTAGAGTCTACTCTTTCCAGCTAGATAAAAAAATCAAAATTCATGTTTGTCAACTTGTTGTGGGTTTTGGGGTAAGCGGTCACATTTGGTACCGCTCAAACCCGCACAATTATCTTGCGAACAATCACGGTAGACATATTATGTTTTGGAGCAAACAAAAAATTGAGAAGTTACATATTTTCAATTTTGTTGTGGAGCATTGAATGTGAATATATCGGACCAGGTAATGTATTTGATGTCACCATTTTACTGTCTTTATTTGAAGTCTTCTCTGCATTTATGCATTTTCTTTCACATTTGTTTCGCAGATGTTATTTATATGTGTATGATGTTTTGAACATTTGTTAGTATATTACAAGGTTAGTGGGATTTTGTTACAGTCTGTCAACCGTAAAGAAATATTATTTTCAAGTGTTGGACAAGCTCTGCTTTTATTTTTCTCTTTAGTATTTCCACGTGTACTTGTATCTCCACTTGTGGCACCTTTGGCGATTTACATTGTATCTACATTTAGGTCTAAAGTACTACTGACTTTGTTGAACTCATTCGCCATTTGTTATACTGTATGTACATTATGTTCATGATAATTTGAGTGTAAAAGAGGCTTGAGTGTACTATTCTTATTTTGTGTACATTTTCTTATTTTGGTGATTTTTAGTTTTCCCTATCTTTGCATTATGTATTCATTTGTATAGTACATGTATTAATAATATATCATGAAGAATATAAGTATATACAAACATAGATATATAAATATATATATATTGGATGCATGTACATGTTTGATTTCTGATTCTAATAGATGCAAAGCAACGAGCTTGAATTTACCTTAATGCCTTTTGTTTATAATTATATTGAAAACATTAATGTTCATTTTTAATTAGAGCTTGTGCAGAGTATCCATTGATGCTGTAATTTTCTCCCAGTATTGTAAATTTAAAATTCTTTTTTCATTACAAAAATTTGTGATTTCTCCTTTGGTGTACAGATTTGTTTAAAACTACGCAGAAGAAAAATGTATTCATAACAAATTTGGTAAAAGAAACTTGTAAGAAAGTTTTGGCACAAAGCTGGAGCTGTAATGTTTGTATATACAAGTGTTGCCAATGTGCACATTTGTGCGCATTTTTAATTAACTTCAACATTTTTTAGAAATTAATTATTTATATCTTGATAACGAAATGAAAATGTGTACAAAAACATAACTGGTTTATTTTTCTATTATTATATGAGGAAAACTGCCAGGCATGAGAGAAATGCAAGAGTTGTATGTGAGTTTGGTCGACTCAGAAAACAAGTTACTATATCCATTAGATACTGATAATAATGCCCAGAGAGTGTTTAAAGGGTACCACCACCCACAAATAATATTCTTATAAATATAAGGTAACATTTTTTGGTAGTCCACTCCACAAAAAAGTTCTGAAAAATATGTTACCAGAAAATTATATAGTTGGAAAAAAGCATCACCATACTGCAACGTGTGTTTAAAATGGGTCTGCATAAAATTGGCGCACTCGCAAACGTTTCGCACATTCGGAAACCATGAGGCCATAATAGTTCCGTAAGTTATGGTAATTAATTGCATTGTTTATGAAATACACAAGCCTTTGCAAAATGTGAGGCATCTATTTGATATCACACAACAGAACCAAAGCATATAATTATGTGCTCAGGCCCGTACCCAAGGGGGTATGTTTTATGAAATTAGCAAGGTCCACTTTTTGTCGGTCTCGGGCCACTTAAACGACTCTCAACCAGTGGTCTTGGCCTAGAAAATCTTTGGCTGGTCTTGGCCGCATACATTATTGGCGACTGATACCCCCCTCCCCCCTCCCCCCAAAAGATCCTGGGGATGTGCCTGGTGGTCCCCTTTAAAGGTAGTGTAACACATTTGCATCCACCAAACCAGGTGGGAAAACTAATCTTGTAACTTGTGGGCCTGAACAAACTTAGGCTCTTAACGGACACATTCTACAATTTAAGTTATTTGTCGCTTTTTGATCAGATAAAGAGAGAAATCAAATTTTTCATTTATTTATTTTAATTTATAATTATGTGTATGTGTTGTTCTTTGCCTGGTGGTCCCCTTTAAATTGATAATTTTATCCACAAACCTTGACCTCCATTATGATTCATCTTCCAGGAAGACTGAAATAGGTGATGAAGTCACATTTTTGTATGACAATTCTATTGAAAAAAAGCTGATGAAATAAGCTGGAATCAGGTGTAATTTAATTTTTTACCTCAATATAAAAATCATTGTTGCATAACCTTAATGTTTATTGGATTTGATTTGGAGTACTAATATTTTGATATTGTTGTACATATGACTCAAAGAGAGAGAACCGTCAATCATCAATTTTCAATTATTTTACACAAACAAAATTGAAAATGCGACAGCTGAGCTTTAATTTAATTTAATGTAACTATATTATGTAGCATTGAATTGTTTGTTTTGTTATGTTTTGATGGTAAAAAGGGGTTCATTTGACAATTAGAATGATAATTTACGGAACTTTTAATTTCATATTTGTTTATTTTAATCTGCAACTTAGTTTCTGCTAATATTTCAGCACCATCAGCAAATTTACTTTAATTATCATGTTCTTTGTGAAATGTATCTCAATTTGCTTATTGTCTGATTATGGTTAAAAGTCTTCAAAAGGGAATTAGTATTATGTGAATGGGTTGTCTTTCAAGCGGTGTTATTTCATATTTGCTCACTAACCGCAAGAAAGATTCAAAAGACATAATTAATCTGGTATTGTGTACTTAAATTGTATATATGATTATATTTAATTATTTTTTATTATGATTCAATCACGTTTTTGTCAATTATTGTAATTTTGCCGCTTTGTTGGGGAAAATCCTCTTGGTGTTATAATTTGCGGCCGTTCTTTCACAAACATCGAATGCTTGTAAAATAAAAAATGAAAATCACAATTGTATTTCAAAGATATATGTGCAAGGCTTATAGTTTATTTAGTGTGTTAAATAAAACTAATGTAAATTTTGTTCATGAAGTATGGTATGGATGCTATTCACATTGAAGCAAGTGATAGTGTACACGACTCACTGTACATTGTTATTTTGGTGTGGTGGTGTTCCATAAATATGGCTCAAATCGAAGTACGGTAGTTAATATTTGAAGAAGTAGATTGCAAAATCTGTATCAACAGAGCCCTGCTGTACAGAATTAAGAACTGTGCACAGTATTTTGTTTGGGATGAAGCATTTTCGACGTAACGTTTATACTGATTGGTTGAATACATGGGCATCGATCCTTACGTATTACCTATGAATAGGTATCAATTACAGATCAACGCCCATGGTTGAATATGAATATGAAAAGTTCTTATGACCAGAACCATTGCTTTATTCACAATCACTTTCATATTCAATATCACATGCACAATATATGAGCATATCCCCGATTGAAGGTTTATTTACCATATCCCAGTTTGAATGCCCTTACATGTGTGTGTGTGTGTGTGTGTGTGAGTGTGTGTGTGTGCGTTTGTAAGGACCTTCAACCGGGGATGCACACAAGTTTAAAGACAGGCAAACGGGGATATTCCGGAAACCGGGCATATCCCCGGTTTCCGAACAAGGGGGTATAGTGCTTCAGGGATCGTCTTAAGGGCTGTACTGTATGTTATGATTTTTTAAGGATATCCCTTATATGCCGGTTTTGCATGTTTTTTTTCATAGTGGGTGTATAAATGTGTGTGTGTGTATGCAAGTGAATGTGTGTGTATTTTTAAACCCACAAATTGGGCATATTGTCATGTTTATACACCAGCAAACCGGGGACAAGCCAAACATTAAACAAACGGGCATATCCCCGTTTGAAGGTGTTTATAACATTGTGTGTACCATATCCCCGATTGAAGGCTCTTACAAGAATGTGTGCGTGCGTGCGTATATGTGTGTGTGTGTTGGTTTGTATGAGTATGCATGTTTGTTAGATAAGGGCTATTCTCACACACACAAGCACGTAGTCTGACACACTTTTGATCAGGTTTACAGATTTTGTTCGATTTATTTTTAATCCCACAATGAACAATTTGAAGTTTGAAGTTTATTAACAACAACAAAACAATATTGTTTATATATATATAATCAAGTACATGCAAGAAATATGATTAAAAATTACTTGATGTAAGTTTTAACATAACAATGAAATACTACAATGGATTAGCTTACTTCATTAATGCTTACTTAATATAAAACATGTTTATATGACAAAATAACAATGTCAAATGTTTATCTACATATCCAACACTTTTAGAAAAAGTAATAGTTAAAAGATAAAAGTTAACACAAGTGCTAGTCGGGATCGGTTCAATTTAATTGAAACACAAATATGGCAACATTATAAATATTACTTAGATTACCATCTAATCAACATTACCCCTTAGCCGTCGAATATGATAAAAACACATTTCTTCAAACTGTAAAGCCCGGCGCAGACAGAGCCGACTCGACTGGTTGTCATTCCGATCGGCTCAGTTTTCAGTGCCTCGCGACACACATTTTGACAGTCGAGATACAGTCGGATGCCAGTTGGGGCCGATTCAACCCGATAAATCTGCTCCGACCGACCGGGCCCAACTCTAGCCTGATTTAAACCAGTCGGATCGGGTCGAGTCGGCTCTGTCTGCGCCGGGCTTAAATGAAATTTCACATAATGGAAGACTTTTTACATCAAGAATTAAAGACGAAATTAAATAGATATTTGCAACTTACTGCACAATAATCAGAGGTGTCAAAATGCGAACGATTTGTATGCGGAATGGGTTTTTGCGCTTTTTTCAAATAATACAAATTTGATAACAAATATTTTCAAAATAATACAAACTGTTTTTGACATGCATACTTTATACAAAAACATACAAATAACAGTGGTTACCAAGGTTACTTCACAACTGAAATTGTAAAGATTACAAACTTTGTAGATGATCGTCTGCATAAATGTCACAGTGCTGACTTGTAAAATAATATTGAAGCATTTACATCAAATAATATTAATATAATCTTAAGACCACCAACTAAAAACATCAAAGTGGTGTCTTGTAAAATAACATCTAAGCATTCCATAGGTACAATTAAAAAAGAATATTAAAGACCACCAAGTACCGCTGAAAATAAACATGACAGTAACGAGAGATTAAAGCGATATGTACATTTCGGGTTCCGGGAGGGCGCTTCACAAATGATTCAGTTTGAGGAAGAAATAAACGCAGTGTAAGAATTGCAAGAAGACATCAATTTAGCAAAAAAACAACGTTTTAAAAAAAAAAATCAAAGTCCGTTCAGGAACGGCTGAAATATCTACAAAGAAAGTCAATTTGATACAAGTTTTGGACGTTGACTTGTGTTTGCGATATCAGTCACACTAAAATAATTACAAATCTTTACGCACTGGTGAAAATATACCAAAGTGGTTTGTACAAGTACATTCTTAAAAAAAAAAAAAAAAAAATCACATTTATAATTTTGAAGGAAAATGGTTGATAGATTCAGGTATCTGAATATAGCACCCTCTTGTGTTAAATGTTACATTGGCGTCAATAATTATTGTATAGATTTACTTTTTACCATTTTAGCTTGGCAGAATGATAATAAATTATTAATTAACGTAAATGTTTCGGCATCAAGTAAGTACGTTTATTGATTGATTAATTGATTTTTATTCTCCTTTATAAAAAATACAACAAATATAAATACAAGTTCACATTTAAAACAACGGCTGGATGGCCCATTTTCAGGTGTGCCAACATGACACACCTGGTCTTCCATGGGGTCCTTTAAATTGACCTTTAAATTACCTTACATACTATTTAAAAGCACAACACCCTTTTTTATTCAGCGAAGAGGAAAAGAACTTTAATGCTAATGGATCAATTTGTTCTTCTTGTTCATACAAACACGGAAAGGGCCAATGTGATTCTACACTGTTGGTCATAATGTTGGAATATTTTTTTTTTTAGATCAAACTTCATTCCTTTTCCCTATTTTTGCGCCAAATGAACCATTTCAGACTAGAAATAATGATCATATAATATTTCCAAACTACCAATGTACAATAAATGGTTGAATGGGTTTGCATTAATTAATGTAGCCTTTTGTTTTGAGCTTTGAAAGGCAGAACCTTTCATGATGGGCCCCTTTCCCTCTGAAAAGCGTATGTACAGCAAGTCATCATTATATGTCATTTCTCAGCGTTGGCTGCAAAACCTTCAACCAAAATTGGCACAGAGGCTCTATAGGGCATATCCCGTCCAACGCCATTGCCTATACACGCCAAACGATGCTTGTGCTTCACCAGGAAGGGGTGTCAACAAGCAATGTCCACTGATTCGTTGGAACATCGCAGGCTACGATCTGTAAAATCCTTATACGTCATCGAGAGGACGGTCAATTAAAGATACGGGAATCTCTAGGACGTCCACAATTTACCACCAGGACAAATGATCGCAAATTGCTTAACCTGTGCCGTAGAAACCGGAAATGCCAAAATGGAGCCTTCGCCGTCTATGAAGGAAACACTATGAAATCCACGCCTTCTGCCAAACTGCAGATCAGAGATGGCTCTAGCATGATCACCTAGCAAGACAAACTACCAAGTGTCCAGCCCATACCATGCAACCAAGATTTACAGGACGTCCGTGGACTAGGGAGTACAGAAGATCGCCGCCTGGACACTCGTGATATGTCATCTTAATGGGTACGAGCCATACCACCGTTGGGCCGCAGGGGTGTCGATCCTGGGGGGGGGGGGGGGGGTGGGCAGGGGGGGCAGTCGCCCCCCCTCCCAATGAAAATATTGGGGGGCGAAAATATCATTTCGCCCCCCCCCCCCCCCCCCCCAATAATTCCGAAAATGAGGAAGAAAAAAATCGAGAGATATAATGCCAAAGAGGGGAAAGACACATTTATCAATAATTAATCTTCAAAATAGCAGTTTTTTAGTTTGAAAAGGACTGTAAATCTCTTTTTTGCCGCGCGCTTCGCGCGCATACAGTTTCTCATATTGCAAGTTTCATTTGGGTTGCGGGAACTCACCTTTTGAAATGTGTTGGGCAACGTAATTTCTCAAACGCACACCTCAATAACGAAGTTTATTAAACCCTCATCTATAGATAGCACACCGTCACAGAAAATAAAATAATCTCGGCACATATGCGCTGAACGCAAATCAAATTGGAATATCATGTCCCCCCACATTTGAAAAAGGAGCAGATTGTCCCCCTCCCTTTGTCATTATGTATGTTTGGTTCCATTACCTATATACTTCATATTACGTGAAATTTCTGTCTCAGGTGTGCACCAAATCGCACAATTTCACGCCCAAAAATACAAAAGCTCCCTACTGTGGGAGGGGGACACCCCCTCCCACACCCTCCCCCGCTCGGTCGCTTCGCTTCCTCGTAATGTCTCCCCTACACTTTTGAGAAATTGTTGACGCCCTTGCTTAGTTTCATGAGAGCCCAATGCCCTAGACTATATCGATGGCTCTATAGTATACATGATCCCGTGGATCCATCTCATGCAAGGCTCAGTCTTTTCCTCGCTATGCCCTTTAAAAATACGTTATGAGTAGGTCACTATTTTATACAATTTTAACACCCATGCTAGGAGCAAATGTCTGAAATCTAAAAGCTTCCGGGGGCGACGCCCCCTGGACCCCCATTATTGTCCCCAAATGTGGGTGCCCCCCAAAGTCAGGTCTTCGAGCCATCAAGACACTTTCAATGAGCGCATAATAAAACTTCCGGGCATGCCAATGTGGGGCTTTTAGCTCTCTCAGTGGTCACTCTGGAAATTTTTTCATATTTGGCCCCCCCAATCTCAAAAACGGATCGACACCCCTGTTGGGCCGTCACAACCTCAAGTCGTTTTGTGAATACAGACATCTTCCAGCTTCTCGTCACGTAATCGACGAACCCTTTGTCTTCCATCTGTTCGGTCAAGGATGTTATGGCTCGTACCCATTCAGATGACATATCTCTAGTGTCCAGGCGGCAATATTCTGGGCTCCCTAGTCCAGGGACGTCCGGTAAATCTCGGTTGCATGGATTAGAGTGGACACTTGGTAGTTTGTCTTGCTCGGTAACCATGTTAGAGGGATCTCTGATCTACAGTTTGACGAAATGCGTTGATTCCATAGTGTTTTTTTCATAGACGGCGAAGGCTTCATTTTGGCATTTCCGGTTTGTACGGCACATGTTAAGCAATCTGCGATCAGTTATCCTGGTGGTGAATTGTGAACTTCCTAGAGATTCCCGTAGCTTTAATTGCCCCTCCTCTCGATGACGTCTGAGGATTTTACAGATCCTAACATACGATGTTTCAACGAAACAGTGGACATTGCTTGTTGACACTCCTTCCTGGTAGAGCACAAGCATCGTTTGGCGTGTAGCCAATGGCGTTGGATGGAGTATAGCCTAGAGAGCCTATGTGCCAATTTCGGGTTGAAGGTTTTAAAGCCAACGCTGAGAAATGACACATAATGATGACTTGCTGGACATACGCTTTGGAGAAGGAAAGGGGCCCATCATGAAAGGTCATGCCTTTCAAAGCTCAAAACAAAAGGCTTGATTAATTAATGCAAACCCATTCAACCATTCATTGTACATTGGTAGTTTAGAAACATTATATAATCATTATTTTTAGTCTAAAATAGTTCATTAGGCGCAAAAATAGGGAAAATTAATGAAGTTTGACCTAAAAAACAAATATTCCAACATTATGACCAACAGTGTACATGCAAACATGCTATATGGTTTCATTTAGAAAGAAGGGTTGATACTATACTGATCGATGCAAACAAACCTCCCTTTTTTTAATTATTGATGAAGCTCATTAGAGGGGCTTGCATGTGGTCACATCAAAATAACATCAATACAGAGAGAACCTTACAGACTAAAACTTCCATAAAACATTTCATGTCAAACTAACTAACTGTTTCCATTTTTTCAATTATCAAGCATAAACAATATTTACAATATAATCAAAGTTAAAAATATAATTATACATCAATATATGTTACAAAATTATGAATGATGCTTATTGACAGGACCCGCTAATACATGTACATACAAAACATGAAATAATGTCAACTTATACAAATTCCTTAAAACACACAAAAGTAATACATTCAAACCAGAAGAAAACAAAGGATACAGCGTGGAAGCTACAACTTAAAGATTATAAGATCATTCTTTCAGAAAAATATTCAGATAATACACAATGTTTCATAAAGATGTAAAATAAAGAAGTGAAATATCAACAATTGATATAGGATCTCACTGGTTCAGTGTTATGAGCTGCGCCCAAACGAGCGTAGTTAAAAATGTCCGGGCAGGTTCAGACCACCCTGTACATCTACATGTAAGGCAATCTTACATAATATTTTACGTATACTTGAAAAAGTAATAATACATATCATACAGTTATACATGTTTATACATTACACAGAAAATAGTAGAAAATAAATATGTTGCACGTCCTTAAATGCAACAGACAAAGTGCCGGCTATATCACATTTATTTGTTCTGTTCAAGAAATCAAGCGTAACGATATTGCAACTCGTTCTGTATTTTACATAACGGACAAATAAATTGTTTGGCAATACAATTCATGGACTTTGCTCCGAGATAATAGAACGTTATCCAACAAATTCGATACAGTTCTTCAAACAATCCATAATTGATAACGTAACTTAAAGGGGTCTAGTAACTTTGTTGACACAGGACCAAAACCGGGGGAGGGTGTTGGGTGTGTACACCCCCCCCCCCCCAAAAAAAAAAAAAAAGAAAGAAAAAAAAAAGAAAGGAAACTAACAACAACAACAACAAAAAAGAAAACTAAATAAATTCAGAGGAGGTCAATTTGTATCGGTCTCGGGCATCTTAACCAGCGGTCTCGAGCAATGAACGATCGTTTTTTTTAGATGAACCCCCCCCCCCCCCCACCCCCCCCCCCCCCCCCGCCTGCACGACTTAACCAATGGTCTCGGCCGCAACAATTTTCTTGGTCTTGACCACGTTCGGTCTCGGTCCCGTTTTTGTAAATTACGCACCTCACTCGAAAAATCCTGGTTAATACGGGCCTGTGATATGTGCATACAGTGATGGATGGTTGAACAAAAAGGTATTGTTGTGATCTGATATATGTACTGAGTAATTTGTGAACATTTTGCGTTGAATGGGTATCATATGGCCAAGTAATGAGCGAAAATGCAAAGTGATATTCGCTAACTCATGGCACTGAATTGTACATTGTCAATTGTAAATATCTTTTTAACTAAATGGTAATTCAAACAACCAAAACCGGTTCCAAACTTCAATTGGCAATACAAATTCAACAAGGTATGAATGAACCACTCAAGTTCTCAGTAAAATGTTTGAATTTTGACAATGTTACTAGATCCATTTAAGAACGGTTCTTTTGAGAAATATGATACACATTTGTAATTAACGCTTATAAAACAATATAATATTGAAGACAATTATATCATGGTTAAGGCTTAATTATTTACACACACTGAACTTTTCTTATATCCAAACATTCCAGTACACAGTTTAAAAAAATAATTCTACAACATAGCATATTATAAATACAGGATAGTCTGGAGTTATTGTTAAAATATTTTTGTCCGAGTGTAAAACAACATTATGTCTACATAATACTTAATATTCATATCTCATATCTCAAACAGATTTTTGAATAGCAAAGAATGATAATTATACCAAATATCAATAAACAAAGTAAAATACAATGTAAGTATCACATAACTAAATATTCAATGATAACAAATCATTTTTGCAATTAAACATAGTAATCGGTTATTTGCTCTATACTTACTTTTGTCATAAGCAAAGAAACAGCCGACGATATGATGTCAATGAGAAGATACCTCTATTTTAGAAACGTGCATGTTAACACAATAATTACTGGTAGATGAGATCCTTGCTACTGATGATACAACTACTATATACAAGTTGTTTAATTGCAACAAAATATCCTCGAAATTATGTTGTTCTGTAAGTCATTTGCTTTAATATCCGGCACGGTTTAGTGCTTCTCCTCATTTGGATTGTTATCTTTTTAAATGTACGAAATGCATCAACTGTACTTTTGGAATTTGTATATTTTCATGAAAATCTTTTTTTTTTTTTTTTGAAAAAAGTTTTGCGCCGATTTCACTACTCGTAAACATTCAAATATCACTTGGTTTGTTTGTGTTTTATAAATAATAATAAATATTTAGCGCTATTTACATTTTCCAAGTACATGTCATGAACATTATTAATACATATTTATATGAATTATAATTACAGAACATTATTCAAATTGGAACATTTTCACTTAAAAAACAATGTGTACATTTCAAAGGTTGTTAAATGGATGCGAAGATTTAATTTACGATATAAAGAGAGGAGAACGTCACACATGTCAAATGCAATGTGGTCGCATTCATGGTATCTTCATTTCATGACCACTTTTTGTGTACGTTGACAAAAATATTTTGAGTTGATAATATCAATACGATACAATTCGTATTGTACTACATTGTTACTTCGATATCACCAGACAACTATACGTAACATACACTGATTAACAGAACCATGCAAAACGTGTGCCGTAAAATAATATGTACAAATGAACAGTCCAAATTCCAGATGCCGGAACCCATATACTGGACAGGAACTTTATTCATTCAGCTGTCCGTACATGACCACTCTTCCAGATCCTGTTATTGGTGATATAACAACTAAAGGTATAACATCTTTAGAAGGCTGAGCACATGGACACCTATCAAACTGATTTATAATAGTAATAATACCTATTTGTTTAAGTATTCTTCCACTATTTAATGATTTCTTTGAGTTAAATGCAGTGGGCAATTCGATTGGCCCTCAAGAGCTATAACAATGCTTTGATAAGCAATTGTTCACATGTGCATGTTATATTTAAAAAATTAATATAATATATGTATATGGATATTTTCAATCAGATCACAATATGCAGCATGTTAAACTATAAATTAATACATAAATTTAATTTACTTTACATTTCATTTGATTATAAAAGTTAACAAAACTGGTAACAAAGGAGTCTGGTGATATTTACAGAAGCATTTAACTTTGAGTGACATTTATTTACGTGTGAAGGGCCATTCTTGGTCACGTGTGTGACCCAAAACATGACAAATTTTGAAATAGGATGCTTATATTTCAGTTAGTATAAGAGGTATAATGATTTTTACTTTGTATGTGACTTGAATATGTTGAAGTCTTTCAGACTTAACACAAAAGATTTTATAAGGATTACGTTACTCAATGTCAGAGGTCAAGGGTCACGTGTGTGACTTCGCACGGAGCGCTTTTTTCATAACTCAATTTCATTTGGGAAATCCTTTGAAATATGAAAAGCTATAATGTTCATCTTATTACCAGACAAGTATTATAGATCTGTAAGTACAAAAATAGCAATGAATAAGAATTTTATCAAACCATTGTTTTTTTATTGTATTTAATTATGTGGTAACGTCTGGTCACTGTGTGACATTTTGGGGTGGTCACGTGTGTGACATGTACAATATGAATGGAAAAATGGGAATTTTATAATATCAGGTTTAGAAAGGAATGAAAGGTTCAATTTTTACAAAGTTGGTATCAACATGTACAGGAAAGTGAGAAGAATAAGCTTGCTAACTATCCTTTCGATATCTTGATTATTTTCTGGGTTATGATTTTAGAAAAATATTTAAATATGTAAATTTATGCAAATGAGTATGAAAGTGTCTTTGTTTAATGTAAATCATATATTTCATGAAACTTTACACATTGATCATTCCAAAAATGGAATAAAACAACAGAAATATACAACTTCAATTTTTCCGAAAAAGTTTCACTTTTCAAAGAATGGCCCTAAAGGTATTCATACCAATCCCTGTTATACATTATACACGTGAAAAATACGCATAAGATACATACACTTTTATTATATTGCAATACTATGTAAATGCATGAATTTCAATAGCCGTAGTAAATGCATGCAAACTAAATATATATCGTTTGTTCATAATATATATGCATAAATATGAGATCGCTCCCTTTGCTGCTGCATTTCAATGTATATTTGTCAACGAATGATTCTTTATCAAACATACTTATGTCATACATATTTACAAAACAATATAAGAATTTCCTAGTATACAGTATAATAATACAACTAATATATAT
This sequence comes from Echinarachnius parma, assembly GCA_037951105.1. Taxonomy (NCBI): domain Eukaryota; kingdom Metazoa; phylum Echinodermata; class Echinoidea; order Clypeasteroida; family Echinarachniidae; genus Echinarachnius; species Echinarachnius parma. The sequence continues at coordinate 53,881 of JBAMJV010004769.1, read as the reverse complement.
TATTTATATTGCGCAATATCAAATTTATGACAGCAACTAAACCAGCATCCAAAGAGCGAAGACACCTCAAGGAAGGAATAAATTGTTTCATAAGACTTATATCATACTCGGGGCGGATCCATCCATGGACATAATGGAAGACAAGTAGCAATATTTTAAAATATGAATTTCAATGGGCAGCCAATGTATAGAATGAATGACTGAGATAATGTGATCATTATAATTTGTGAGCTGCGAATTGCAGTATTGATCTCTACGATAATTCAAAGGTATAACCAACACGAAAAATAAAGGTGTCTTATTATAATCATCTTCTCGAGGAGCCGCGGTGATGGCGGTACCAATGATGTAATGCAAGGGAGAATCCCCTCTCCTCCGTAGGATGACGTCATAGAGTCACAAGTTAAAGGGATAGTTGAGTATTGGTCAAACTTAACTTTAGTAACCAAAACCTACACCATTACGGTACAAACTAATAGTTATAACTCTACCATGCTCGAAAAGTATACACAATTACAAACGACAAAGTAAAACCCCTGTTATCATTCAAAAAGAGCCGTTACAACTCAAGAGTCAAATTATAACAAAAAGCGCTAGCGTTCTAGGTCCTCCTAATATGGGACTGAAAATGAATATTGTTTGTGCACGCTAATGTGCTTAAAATTATACATATGATACGGTAGGCTACTAATTACCACCGATTCATTCTCCAATATGTGATCCAACCATCGGGTGGATTAAAATTATGATTTTTTCCCCCATTCCGCTAAAAATCAGTGATGTATGCGCCTCCTCGACTTCTCTCCGTGTGTTAGCGCGACTCCGAACAGATTTTGATGATCGCGATGGCCGCCGATGCGAACGGCGAACGGCGCTTGCGATACACATTGTATGCGCGGTAATAGTTACTGTGCATATCTGTTCGGAGTCGCGCTAACACACGGAGAGAAGTCGAGGAGGCGCATAAATCAATGATTTTTAGCGGAATGGAGGGAAAAAATCATAATTTTAATCCACCCGATAGTTGGATCACATATTGGATAGTGAATCGGTGGTAAGTACCGTATCATATGTATACTTTTAAGCACAATTAGCGTGCACAAACAATATTCATTTTCAGTCCCGTATTAGGAGGACCTATAGAACGCGAAGCGGCTCTAGAGTAAGAGTCAAAAGTGATAGCCGGACGTCAATCACTTTTATATAATATTTTGAATGCAAATTTCATTTGAATGGGAATTATTATTATTTCCCATGTTTTTTTTCGATGATCTTTCACATGGAATTGAAATCAACCAAATCCGTTACAATTAAAACAAATAAAAAATAAATTAAAATTTTTTTTTGGGGGGGGGGGGGGCACTTCGGAAAATACCAATACTCAAGCCTCCCTTTAAGTGGATAGATCTGTAATGAATCAATTAAAGGGATAGTTGAGTATTGGTCAAACTTAACTTTAGTAACCAAATCCGGCACCATTACGGTACAAAGTAATAGTTATAACTTCACCATGCTCGAAAAGTATACACGATTACAAACGACTAAGTAAAACCCCCGTTATCATTCAAAAAGAGCCGTTACAACTCAAGAGGGCGCTATTTAAAAAAATCATTGGTTTCAGCCTTTTTTCAAACAAAATTGTGCATTTAATGTTTGTTAAAATAATTATTCAATAGAGATATCATCAACGACTTTATAAAAACCTATTCTGATTTTTTTCAAAGTAGTCTTCGAGCATTTTTTGAAATTTTTCTAAAAAGTCTAAATATCGCCCGGTTATTGCCGGTGAAGAAGATTCGACAGAAAGGGGTACAATAATGCTTAACGATGGAAGATGGAAGACATGTATTACAACTGAATGATGTCTATAGTTTTGAGATAAATCGATAAAGAAGTGAGACTTATTTTCCTGAAATGCCGATATGACCTGAAAACAAATCTCGTGGGAGCTTAATATCTCCTCGACAAAGATACATACTCGGCCACAACACGATGTTTTAAATAAATGTAAAATAATAAGGAAATATGATTATCAGTGATTTGAGGAATACAATTTAATTTGAGTCATTTATACCTGGTCTTTTATTTGTAGATGAAGATCTAATGGTGATGCGAAGATGACACGATTATGTAACCTGATGACAACCGGTTTATCGGACTCGCGGTCAGCTGCCTGGCTGGACAGCGGATTCGCCCGAAGCTCAATGGATATTTCTTGCCGTTTTTTGAAAACTCTAGCAGGGATACACAAAGTGACGTCATAATGCTCCATTGAATGAGCTCCACCTTTACTGCCAATCGTTGGAGACTTCCTGAAGAGGTTGGTGCCATTCCTATGGAAAGAAGTTTATAACTAAAGATATATACCAGTCAAACATGTGTAAAGTGACCTGCTCAGGAAACTTGGAAAGTGGCCACTGTAAACACGTGACAACATTGATTTATTCTGCCTGGTAAACATTTTTGATGGACACTCTAGCTACAAAATACCATGGTAATAGTTGTATTATTATGTTATTTTATGATACCAAAAATACCATGAGAATAGCATAGGGAGACTACCATGGTATGATAGAGTATAATGACAAAACATATTATTATGAATCATTACTTAAAATACTTATAATGTACAATCATTTTAAATTATGGTACATGTATTTATATAACCATAGTTATATCACATCGATAATGATAATAAAGAGGTCATATGACCTAGTATATAACAATGACTGTTACTTTTTTTCTATCCAACATAAATATGTATGTAATAACAAGGCGATCAATTTAGATAGTAATTGGAAAAAGTTTTGAAAAAGTACAGCTTTGCTATGTTATAAAAACAGCCCATACAGACCATAAATGCCAAGAATGTGTAAAGTGCTTGCATGGTATAATTATTTGTCATAACAAATATCAAGTACAGAAAGATGCAAGTGGAGCGCAAATGATAAACCCATTGAGATTACGGTTTTTATGGATAACCCATATTCAGATGTAGATCATTATGCCCTTCTACTGGTCCCTTTTAGTCAGTAAAGTGACACGTCTTTGTTACGTGAAAGAAGTTGAGGAAGAACATATTGAGGGCCAAACGATGTAACGGATGATTGATAAACACATATATCCACATGAACCTTAGTTTATATGTAAATTGACTCTATTTTCTCTTAAAGGGATAGTTGAGTTTTGGTAAAGACCGTACAGTTGTGGTCAAACTTAATTTTAGTAACCAAAACCTGCATTATAACATTACAAACTAATAGTTGTAAATCCACCATGCTCGAAAAGAATACAAAGTTAGAAAGGACTAAGTAAATAGCCTGTTAACATTAAAAACAGAACTGTTAACACTCAAGAGGGCGCTCTTTAAAAATAAAATGGTTCAACCATTTCCAAAAAAATATTGTGCATGTGATGTTTTGTTGAAATTTTCATTCGATAGAGATATAATCAATGACTATTTAAAACGTTTGTACTTTTTTAAAAGGAGGAAGCATTTTCAAAATTTGTATAAAGGCTGGTTCACAATTATCGAACAATTGTGGGGCCCCGCAATTATCACAAAATGGTTATGTTTATGGATATTTTCGCCATTTCTGAACCGATTTTGATCATATAAACTTTCTTCTGTCATTAAAATGGAATGCTCTTTCAAATTTGACTCTCAGCTTTCATTATCTCCCCCCAAAATTATTTTGAGTAGCGCCCTCTACACCAAAACTCAACTATCCCTTTAATTACCTGTATACTCTAAAGAAGATGAGACTTCGGGATCCTTGTCTTGGATATCGATGTTTAATCTTCTCATTTCTGTAATTTCAAAGTTAAAATGAAGTTAAAACAATTAATGCTAGTATTATTTTTATTATATAATATGTTATTGCTGTAAACGTAATAAGTGCGTCAAATCTTTTTTTGTACGATTGTCTATCAAGCAGCCCCTAGACAGCCAATTAATTTAAGCATTGATTGAATCAGCAGTGGCGTAGCGTGGTCTGATTTTTATTTAATTTATTTTTTTATTTTTTTATTTATTTATTTATTTATTTATTTATTTATTTATTTTTATTTTTAATTTTATTTTTATTATTATTATTATTATTATTATTATTATTTTTTTTTTTGGGGGGGGGGGGGGCACGTGCACCCCCGTCGCTACGCCATCCATATCTTAACACAATATAAAGACCATGCAACACATGAATGAATATTGAAACCGAATAAACTGATTCCACGTACAATGCCGTTACCCTTAACCCTAATAAGGCAGGGGGCATAATGCATACTGCAGTATACAGATGATCACGAACTATTACAGGTATGAGATTCCTTATATTCTTACCCCTTTCGAGGGATTCAGCCACCGGTACCATGTCGTTTTTCCGGAGAATGTCTCGGAGCTTGAGGGCGCTATGCTTTCCAGTGCCATGTATGAGGCTGAATTCCTGGATTAACTCGGAGTAGGCAATCGCGACATTGCCCTGGGTCAAAGCCTTTATCATAGCACGATTTCCTGCAGACATTCCAAACCCTAGGTAAACGCTGAAGTTTTGAATAGGTACTAGACTGGGGTCTAGCTCCTTCGATAGATCAATGATACACCGATCACTTAATACGTTTCCAGCTTCATCTACAAGTGCAGAGAACAACAAACAACAAACAATCCAAATGGATCAGAAATAGAAATTAAGTCTAGCATATTTACCTAATGTTGTTTAAGTAAAACTTCATTCTTGGCCTTTATATTTTTAAAGTTTTAAACTGAATTCTTGCGAACACCCCAAATTTCAAAGATATCTAAGATTACTGCCATTCTCATCAACATAATGGTATTTGAAGCATGTATAATCCAAATTATATCAAGCACTTCAAAATATAGTGTGATTGTAATTGCAATAAAGGAAACCTTACGACAGCGTAATAAGTCTTTTCTTGTTATAGGTAGTTGCGTTTGCTAGCAAATTATAAAGCTATGACGCAGAAAATGTATTTCCTATCGAAAAGGCCATTTTTGTATAATAATGTGTACAGATAATATATTGTACCTTCATTCTCTCTTGGCTGAGCAGCAGACCTAACTGAATTCCAAATCTCTCGAATGTTTTGTTTAGCCTGTTTGCCAGATTGCTGCGATGCTATCCACGTAGACAGCATTTGAGCGGCAGCTTCTTGTGTGTTCATCATGTTCTCACATTCAAGGTGTTTCAGTTCGGCTTTTTTAAATCCGAGCTTCCTTCCTACATCATAGAACGACTCAGGCTTCATAGAGCGAGCAATCACAGCTACAGTCCTATCATCAAGTTCACTACAAATGGCAAGGGTACGTTGTAAAGCCACATTGGGAGAGAATGATCAAATATAATATTTGTATAATAATGAAAGTAGACCAATTCATACATAATCAAGTAATGGTTTCAATCGACAGCATTTTTTCCCCTTCAAAATAAGTACTTTAAATGGAGGGTAAGTTGTAATACAATACAAAATGATTTTCTTATTTGAATTTTTAAAATGACGTGTCTATTAAACCTTTTTTTTTTGTATTTCGAATTGAGATAATAAAGTTATTGAGATATAAAGTTTTGGTTACTAAAATTCAGTTTCACCAAAAATGTACTATTTTAACCAGAACCTAACTATCCCTTTAAGATATAAGATTTTCTTGAAAAATGATGATACAAAATAAATGATACCACGTTATATATTAATAATTTATACAGATCTTACCATTCATCGTCATTGACTGGAATACCAGTCCCGTGAAGAACATGAAACGAAAAGGGAAGCAGACAAACAAAACATGGATTAGACAGCACGATTGTTATCCCTTTCACTGCATGGACTTGATTAGTTGAGGTTCTAAACTGTGCTCCCTGATTATTCGCTTTATATCGCCGCCAACGAAAATTTTGTGGAACAGCAGTGATCTGGCGGAGTACAGATTAGTATACATCGCGCGATTCGTATACTTTGCGCGACCTGTGGGTATCGCCGGCCCTCTACTAATAAAAATAGGCGATAAGCTCGACTAGGACTTGATATCCCAGGTTCCCGTGAGGCCTCTTCACAGGGAGCCTCTTTTTTTGTTAATAGTACAAGACTGGGGTCTATCTCCTTCGATAGATCAATGATACACCAGCTTCATCTACAAGTGCAAAGAACATGACAACAAACAATCCAAATAGATCGGAAATAGAAATTAAGTCTAACACATTTACCTAATGTTTGTTAAGTAAAACTTCATTCTTGGCCTTTATATTTTTCAAGTTTTAAAACGAATTCTTGCAAACACCCCAAAATACAAGATATTTAAAATTACTGCCATTCTTACCAACATTATGATATTTGCAGCATGTATAATCCAAATTATATCGAGCACTTCAAAATAGAAAGTGGTTGTAATTGCAATAAAGGAAACCTTCCGACAGCGTCATAAGTATTTTCTTGTTATAGGTAGTTGTGTTTGCTAGCAAATGATAAAGCTATGACGCAGAAAATGTATTTCGTATCGAAACGCAATTTTTGTACAATAATGTCTATCTACAGATAACGCGATATATTTTACCTTCTTTCTCTCGTGGCTGAGCAGCAGCCCTTACTGAATTCCAAATCTCTCGTATTATCTTTGTAGCCTGTTCGCCAGGATTCTGCGATGCTATCCACGAGGACAGCATTTGAGTGGCAGCTTCTTGCGTGTTCATCATGTTCTCACATTCCAGGTGTTCCAGTTTGGCTTTTTCAAATCCGAGCTTCCTTCCTACATCATAGAACGGTTCGGGCTTCATATCCCGTGCAATTGCAGCTACAGTCCTATCATCAAGTTCACTGCACATGGCAACGATTAGTTATAAAGCAATATTGAGAAAGAATGATCAAATCAAATATACATTTATGTGTATATCAAGAAAGCATTTCTTCAAAATAAGTACTTTAAATGGAGGGTAAGTTCTAATACAATACATTTCTTTTTTTATTGGAATTTTAAAAATGACATGTATATTAAAAAAAACAATTGTATTTAGAATTGAGATAATAAGGTTATCTCGATAAAAAATAGCCAATTAAAAGCACGTCTATAATAACCGGTTTAGGTTTTAATTAGGATTTAAGATTTTCACGAAAAATTATAATACAAAATAAAAGATACATCGGAGTTTAAAGGGGTAGTACAGTTTTGGTAAGGCTGAACTTTAGTAACCAAAGCCTGCACAGTAACATTACAAACTAATATTTTATCACTCAACCGTGCTCAAAATGTATACAAAATTACAAACGACTAAGTAAGAAGCCTGTTTCATTCAAAAGGAGCCATTAAAACACAAGAGGGCGCTCTCTAAAAAGGCATTGGTTTCAACCATTTTTCATACAAAATTATGCATGTGATTTTTTTTTTTAAATAATGATTTAATAGAGAGATCATCAACAACTATATAAAAACCGCTTTTGAACATTTTTGAAAAAGTTTAAACATAAACAAATTTTTTTTTTTAAATCATCGAATAATTTTGGGGCCCAAATTTATTACGATCGGATATATTTATTGATTTCCAGCCATTTCTGAACCGATTTTGACGAAATAAAGTTTATTCTGCCATTAAAATTGCATGTTCTTTCAAATTCAACACTCAGTTTTTCATTACCTCATTGTGTTATGCAGCGCCCTCTCTACCAAAACTGAACTACCCTTTAAAACTACAACGTATATCTAAATAATCTAGGCAGATCTTACCCTTGACCGTCTTTAACTGAAATACCAATCCCGTGAAGAACATGTAACGAAAACGTAAGAAGACAAACAAAAATGGATAAGGCAGCACGATTGTGACAATTCGCCCCTTCCGTGGCAAATAAATTACTTATATCGAAAGATTTAAGCCTGATCTACATTCATTTTTATTCCCCCCTTGAAATTACTCCTTAAATTTTTATTACAATTTTAGTGAAACAATATTATTTGTGGATACAATTTTAATTTCGTACACAAACGTATACAACAATATATGTACGCCTCCGGACAGGACATATCCATCATCCACATATGAATCGCACACAAATTCGGCGACTGGACAGTAACATATGCAGCTGTTGAACATTAGGTCAATAGTATCGTACCCAGACTTCAACGAGCCCTTCAAGCGGATAAAGTCGGACTGTGTTGACCTTACTTCATTGAATTCTTGTATATTATTCGCCTTACTTTTTGCTGAACACGATCATGACCGTTTCATTCATTGAGAAGTCATATGAATAAATGTGTATCGTTATGCTCCATATAAATATTGTGTAGTCTAAGTCATGAATTTTCCAATATTAGGCGGCCTGGAGGGAATTTTTGGTGGCCCCCAAAATAAGAAAAGAAAACAATACAACAACAAGTATCTTTAAGAAACCAGCAATGAACAAACAATTTTTATGTTAATTATTTAAATAAAATTGAACAAATTTGTGACAGCCTCATTTGTAACTTTATACCACAAAAAGACCGTTAAGGCAAGGTGGTAGATTGTCCATTGCTGGCCAAATTTGGTTTAAGATATGAGATTCAGGATCTTGGTTTTTCCTGAATGAGGATATCTTAATATACCTTCTGTGAAGTGTCAGCAATTATAAATATGATTTTGTATCGAATAACAATCATCGGATTACTGTGTTTGAATGGGCACCGATCTTTCAAGCAGCCCGTTTTCTCCCTTATTTAAAAATTGCTTCAGCCATGTGCCAAACCTTTGGTACCCATCTTGAGAGGTTTTGCTTAGTCCGAGTATGTCAAATATATACCATTTTAAAGTTAATGACTTTTTTTTAAATGTCATGTTAAAATCAGCACAATCATTTTACCGACTTATTGGTCGTTTTGGGGTCACATTTTGTACTTGTTTGCGTGCACAATATACATGTACAAATGTTAGTGTACATACAAATATTAGTTTTTTTTGCCCGACATAACTTTTTGGTGCCCCGGGCCACATGCCCCTGCTATGAAGTAAACTTTAAACAGGCAATATGAGTGCACTAGTGATGTGTACGTTCGCATTGAGACGTCTTAACACGTCTGTTAACACGACTTCTTACTTATGAATGACTTCAACCAAACAGTACTAAAGTACTAAATGTTTTTTTTTTATTCCGAAGAGCACCATTTCCGTTCCTGATACGGGTTTCAAAATGGCTGTTTTACTAAGATCTCCAATACTTATGGGACTTGACACTTATGTGTCATGAAGAAAAGAAGCTAGTTTCGCAGGTATTATGTATTTAATCTTTCTTTATTATTATGTAATATTTGTATGAGCAAATCGAATTCAACATAGATATATAAGAATGTTACGAACATACTACCTCTGTTTTTAATCAAGCAGCATTTATGTATATTTAGGTATTTTGGATATATTGCTTTGTCATCAATATACAAACATAGTTTTTGTTTAATGTATAGTATTTCAGAGATTTCGTTTAATATTCCTGAAAACATTTTTTCCACATGCATAATATTCCCACTCCGTATAAGTTAACGGTAAACATGTATTACACGAGTGTTTACAATATTAAATTATTCAATCAAATTATGATATTTTGTACCATCCGTTTGTTAGCATCAAACATCTCATGCAATATAAAAACATGATAATACAGATTAAATATAATATATGTATGATTTGAATAGTATGCTCACCATTCGTGCCAAGTTCTAGCTGCGTTTCGTCGGCACCTTCGAGTAGTCCTAGACTCACTAGAGTTTCCTTGACATTCACGTTAGGTGCGAGTCCCCTTTTCCAGTCAAGCAACATATCGATGGTCAGCTGTTCGTCTCTCTTCTGGTTTAATTGAGGAATGGTGAAGCCCAGGGCAACCCCAAGCTCATAGTACTGGTCCATACCAATTTCCTTGGCTATTTCGGATAACTCGGAATCAGACGTGCAGTCCATAAGATCGACATAACTGCTTCAGGGAAAATGGAAAAGCAAAGACGATTTTGGCCAATATGACATTCGGTAGAATCATAAAGCAAATCTAAATTAAAATAGATTTACAGAAAACTAATTCGGGCTGTTGCTATATAACTAAATGAAACAAAAGAAAGATTAATATTTCTTTAGATAGAAATGAGAAATGATTTTTAACATTTCATTGAATTTTGTATGTACGTTACAGATCAATCCAAACTCTTCGATGATCACGAAGTGTTGCATGCAGCTGTGAGTTCGGATGAATTAAAACTCCAATCTGGTTAGCGAATCTTAAATTAAACCAAATCTTCAATATTAAAACAGCATTTTCCTATAAATACTCATTTTTAGAAATTTAACATCTACAAATAATAAATACCTATTTATTCGATATTGCGAAAAAGTATCATAATTCATATATTTTCATTAAATACTCTTTTGTTATTCCCATCCTACCTCTCAAAGTTCAATATCGACTTCTATCTCTTTTTAAAGGGACAGTCCGCCTTTTGCAAGCCAAATGTTAAAAGTTGCGAGGTTATTACATGAAAGAAAATGTCATTTACCAGCTTGCCTGAACAAATTAGGGCTTGAAACCTCCTTTTCGTGGAGTTATGAATGGTTATAAACCTCCAAATAATAAAACGCGCGACGTATTGTATGTCCCATTCATGATCCTTCGCCCGTCTGTAAATTCGTTCACGTTTAATAGCTGTAGCGCGGTGCTAATCGATCTCTCTGCACCGCCCATAGTGTTCCACATACTTTGAGTGCACGCCAAACTTCCTGCGTTTGCCGTGTGCAACTTAATGACCGAAGAACCAATCAAGTACTGAAATATTCTTCAAACTTAAGATCTATTCCTTCTTTCTTTCATTGAGATTGTTATTTTGTAGCATGCATATATGAAATTGTATCTATACACCGGTTTCTCGTGAATAAGTTCATGACAGTTCATGACAGTATTCTGACAATGAATCAGCTAAACATATCAAGTGGCCGAAATGTAGTATATTGAAGACAGGATATCTTTGCTATTTTTCTCAGTAGTTTGTCCTTCATAGAATCTATATTAAAGCGTTCAATTTGAAATTTCACATGGGTGTCATATTTATCCTCATCTAGATACTGGACATTTCTCAGATGATATGTAAAAGGCGGACTGACCCTTTAATGGCTTTATATTGATCTTGATCTAGCTGGAAAATACGTATTATACAAAATATAAATACGAAATAATACTGTATGTAATTGACAAATGTAAGTTTAAATATTGCTTATTAAAGTTTTATTTCACCTGCGTCGGTCTGTGGCCTTCGACGTATTGTCAAATACAGAGCCTGTAAACAAAACAGAAAACGTGATATTTAACAACAGTCATATAGTTCTAGTGATGATATAGTACAGCCATTGTCCATGAAAACTTCCCATGTTATAATTCATTGATAAAATACATGGTAATAGCATTTTCCTGAACATACTTTTGGTTTAGCTATGGAGGGCATTGGGGCATATCAGCCCTCTACTTACACTTACATTACAAACCAAAAGAATACATGCATATTTATTTATTCATGGTATTTATTTTGAACACGTATGGCAGCAAACAAGCTGAATTGCACGTGCTAAACATTACATTAAAACAAACAATGTAATTCATATAAACGCGAACAATAATTGTGATTTTTTTACATTACGTGTATGTATACATCATTGTGAAAATTACATAATAAATTAAAATATTAAAAATTACAGTTTTGCCCTTGTCTATCATTAATTCATGTTGTACAAATAATATAATTTATAATGCTGCATCATAAAAAACCTTCATCATAATAGTTCATGTAGTGCGATGAAATTTCCTTCTATATGTGTACACATATAAAATGACAACTACTGGTATTGATTAAATTACAGTATTAATAATTGTGATTATAAGATGTCAGCGATAATAAATGACTTTTTAAAGGGGTAGTTTAGTTTTGGTAGAGAGGGCGCTGCACATCACAATTTTTTTGTGAGGTAATGAAAAACCGAGTGTCGAATTCGAGAGAACATGCAATTTTAATGGCAGAATAAACTTTATTTGGTCAAAATCGACCCAGAAACGGCTGAAATATCAATAAATATATCTGATCTTATAATTATTTGGGGCCCAAATAATTAGATGATTTTTTCAAACAATAAAAAAAAATGCTTGCACTTTTTCAAAAATTTTCAAAAGCGTTTTTTAAATAGTTGTTGATGATCTCTCTATTTAATTATTATTTAAATAAAACATCACATGCATAATTTTGTATGAAAAATTGTTGAAACCAATGCCTCTTAAGAAAGCGCCCTCTTGTGTTTTAATGGCTCTTTTTTAAAAATGATAACGGGTCTTTTGCTTAGTCGTTTGTAATTTTGTATACCTGTCGAACATGGTGGAGTTATAACTATTAGTTTATAATGTTACTGTCCAGGTTTGGTTACTAAAGTTCAGCCTTACCAAAACTGTACTACCCCTTTAAAATGTATTTTCAATCAATATAAATATCAATGTAATGAAGTATAAATACAAATAGATATATAAACATACTTTTAGCCCGAGATATTACACATAATAAATTCAAATCCTAAACATTACATTTTTGCACTTGTCTACAGTGATACATGTAAGTTGTACTCCCTCCCGTGATATGTCAGATTATGATACATCACAAGATAATTTTGTAGTGATTGCAGATTTATTTACTAACCTTGTGTTTTCAGCTGGAAAGTCATGTGACATGAAGAATATTGATTTCCATCCTGTTTTATGGTGAACCTCACTATATCAGCATGGCTGTCTTGACTGAGTTTGGACGCCAAAAATTGTCGAACTGTGGAAAGTTGGTGTCGAACAGCCATGGATGACACTCGCTGTAAAAATTAAAGGTGAAGAGGCATCGTATCAGTATAGCCTCCCTGTTTCTATCAATACCACCCTAACATATAAACACGGTACAAACAATGTTTTCTTCGCCATTTCATTATTTTAATTTAATGAAGTCTTCAGCATTCCCATTGAAGGTTATTTTACTAATGCATGACTGCCATAGAAATAATTCCACACAATTAGGATACAAAGTTGGTTGATTATCCTTGAATGTTGAATCTAAATCCGTGTATACGTAATACGCAATTTGCTTACCTCGGTCCTAGACTCCCCTCCATGTTCACAAGATATGATGACGTCACCCGCCTTGGGCATCACATTGAAGGAAACGGGAGGATGGGCCTCTTGATAGTGTTCAAGTTCTTCACTGGTTTCTGACTGTTTTGACAATTATAAGAAAAAAGTCAGGATGAAATGGATGGTATCTTTGAATAAAGATACCGATGAATGATCGTCAACTTTTTCACCACCATCCTCTTAAACTGTTGTTTATGTTTTTATACCTTCCGAAACATCGCCTTTTGATAATGAACCTAGCGTATGAAGGACTTTTTATCCTCCTCAGGTGATTCCGTCCGAGTGTCTATTTAAATGTCGTGGACAGACAATTGGTCGTTTGTGTACGTTATTCTTTATATAGATAAACACAAATATGTCTATTTCGAAAGGCTCTCGATATTCATGTAATTAAAAAAAAAGCAATGGCCGTAGAACCAATTACCAGAACGGCCAGGTTTGAAATTATTATTTTACATCACTCTTTACTAATAATTGTGGTCAATTTGAGAAGTGTGCCATGCTACTGATACTGTACACATGTATGAACAAACTTATAATCACCTGTTCAACGTATGAAAGGTTATCACTCAGGTGAAGCTGAATGGTACACTCCTCGTCTTGGTTAACAAGTTCCGGTATGAAAGGGGTGCAAATGAGTTCCTTCCAAGCTACGTGTTGCTCTATGGGTAGTAGGATCCACCACTCGGCACAGTAATCAACGTGAAGCTCACAGTATCTCTCGCTGACCTTGCAGAACGGACGAGCATCAGGAGTAGCTGCTGATTTTATCTTCGTCGCCTTTGCCGTATCTGTGTAACATATCAACACCAATATGGGATTCAATGGTGATATTTTGCATGTATTTCTTAGGTTCTCTGAATGGAAAAAAAGACAATGTAGTTTAATAGTGGTAGCCTTAAAACTGCTTAGATATACAGTCAAACCTGTCTATAGTGACCACTCAAGGGACCGGCGAAAAGTGGTCGCTATAGACAGGTGGTCGCATTAGACAGGTTGGCGCCATTTTAAATGTATGGTCGCATATATTGTGCCTATATGCACATATTAATTGGCATCTGTACACGCACGTGTCCATAGTTTCATTTAGTATTTGTTGCATGCATAACCACAACACAAATTGAAATGATATATTGGCATTATATTTTGAATTCTATCAATTGTTTGTACATGTATTATATTTTTAAGTGAAATTAAAATTGCAAAATGTGTCATCGAAAAAAGCGCACGGATTATCAATGAAAATAGTAAGAAACACGGGGGAAACACCCCGCCTCGCCGATTAAAATATTTGTTAGATGTCAAATTAAGTTGTGATGTTGAGTGAAATGCCTTTGTTTGACGCATTTCTGTATCATCATAAGGTACTGAAGGGCACGTATAATCTTTGTTAATGAGTCTGAAGCACTTTGTGTCGGTATTTAAGCGTCTGTCTGAAGTTCATTGTCATTTCAAAAGTGTGTTAAATGCACTGACATGCTCAGAATTGGAGCCTTGAGCGACCAGAGGCGACCGATGCCTTGGTCGCTCATTAGCGCAATTTTTCTGGTCGCTATACACAGGTTTATACGTGCGTCGGGACCCACATGGGGTGGTCGCTGGTCGCGTTAGGCAGGTGGTCGCATTACGCAGGTCGCTTACTCCACACGATTTTTCAGGGGAGGACCGGAGAGCGGTCGTTATGAGCAGGTGATCGCTATAGACAGGTGGTCACAATAGCAGGTTTGACTGTAGTACATAGTGATAACACCCGTTACACAAACAGACATTTTGTTTTATCATACAAAGACGTTTATGAAGACAAGCTACACCGAACTGCATAGCAAATAATTAACTGATCTCGCCCCAGAAGGTCGAATACAATGCACATTATAATACGTGGTGCATTATTACGATTATAGCGCAGTTAATTTTATTAAAATCAAGCATTTCAACATCCACGCTGAAAACTTCCGAAACGGTTAACTTTTCTTTATCGATACAGGAATTCACTGAATGGTTTCCTCTTACAACATACTCAGATCTTTGTATATAACAGACCAAGAAAGCGTTTAGTGTACTTTTGATATCTTCGGCTTAGATCACTGTCATAAGATTAAGGAACACACTTGCGTTAAATAACAATAATTTAGATTCATACTTAGATTAATGCCGATTCACACTGTCTAGAAACCTAATGAAATTCATCTGAATTAGCTCTTTTCTCAGTGACGGGTCACATTTACTTTCTATTCATTTTTTATATTTGTATTTGTCCCTAATCTTAGAAAAAGATAAAATTATACCTGCTCCTAGATTACTTGGTCGGGAAACGATGAGAGGACGAATTTGGTCACAATTGTAAACGTTGGCCGAGTGTGGGATTTTCATCAGTATGGGATGATCAAACTGGAGACCAGGCGACCTGCTTTCACAACAAATACCATAGCAAGCCAAAGACTCGTGACTTGAAATATCGATCCATGAAGCATCAGTCACGGTCTTCACTGTGATCTCAAGTTGACTTCCTCTTTTCAGTGCACCAGGTGGAATTGTGACGGTAACGTTTAGTTCTTCCAAGTGTATAACCTTTCCTTCATCAGTGACGGTATGACGTACAGGCCGGGTACTAGCTACTTAAAATGTTTGTGGGAAATAAGGATTCATATATAAATATATTATTACAACAACAAAAAAATCCGTACATATAACATACAATTATCCTTAGAATAATACAAAGCTAGTATGATGGGGGTATCGAACTTCGCGCAGTTAACTTTTAACGCATCATTTCGACAAGAAATATACTGATTTGTATAATAATTCTAATACCAGTTTATTCAGAAAATTCTGTAGTATTATAAACATGTTTTGGTTTTAAGATAACCCAATTAAAATTACTTATTTCGGCCTGTTTTTGAAACCCTTCCATTTTTATTGACAAAAAAAAAGGGGATGAAACTACGCGCAGCAGTTTTCCCATTCATTTGTACGCGCATTTAAAAGGCCATTGCAGCTGTTTTCACTGTCATTTTTTGGCATGTTCATGCGCGCACAGAACAAAGGGGGATCAAACTTCGCGCATTTGTATGCATACGCAATGGTGTGGAGCTGGCATAGAAGTAGTATATAAATAACAGGGAGCTGGCAAGTTAACTGCGCGAAACTAACTGCGCCAAGTTAGATGCCGCGCGAAGTTAGATACAAATGGCCTCGATGAACTTTCACTCTGTAATTGCTATAATACCTAAAAAGTCTACCAATATATTGATTGGTATGATAATGAAAAAACGGTTTATGATTCATATGACTTCACAATATGTTGATGGCATAAGCAATCAACGGCATTTATATTAAATCAATAAATGTTACGATATTTCAGTGGAATTAAATGTTTAAATTGTATTCGAAAATATAAACCTAGTACGAATCTTATGTTTTTTGTTGAAATTTGTGACATAAAATATCAAAAGCAGCCACTAGAAGGGCAAGGTCAATCTGAAGAATGATGATTATTAACCATAGCAGACATCTGAGCAAGGAATTTTAAAAACGATATTGCCCCCCAAGTTAAGTAGGCCAACAAAACTTGCCCGCTCAGAAAAGTCAATGGGATTTTGTGTGTATTTTGCCGGTCAATATGATCACACAGTAAACCAATGGACAAAATCATATTGACCGCTCAGAAAAGTCAATGGGATTTTGTGTGTAATTTGCCGGTCAATAGCCGCATTCAGACAATAAAAGCAAATCTCGTTATCTTGTGGTTATCTTGTGGTTTGCAATTCTTAAGAATATCTTGTGGTTTGCGCTCGTTTGAACACGCAAAACTCGTGGTTATCTTGTGGTCTCCAAACCACGAGATTGGGCACACTGCAAAAAATGCGCAATCTCGTGGTTATCTTGTGGTTATCTTGTGGTTTGCAAACCACAAGATAACCACAAGATACTTGTAAGATTTTGCGCAGAATGAGCGCGCGATAAGCGCGCGACTGCGCGCAGTCTACTTTTTTTACCGTCTGAACACAATCAGCTTCGAGACTCGTGGTTTGGGTTGACCTCATGACCGAGATATGCTTCCGGTGTGAAAACAAGTCAAGTGAGCGCGCGTGACCTCAAATGAGAAAGGCGCGCATGATACTTCCGGTTTTAATTCTTAAGAATTGCAACTCTCGAGAATTGGCATCGTTTGAACACACATTTTGAAGTTCTTAAGAATTGCAATTAACTAATCAGACATCTCGAGCGAACATGCAATATATTAATTTAAAGGGTGCAAACTGCACAATTCTTCTAATTATTGAACGATGTTACTTCAAGTTTTAACCAAAATGCATACATATTCAACCCAGTTTGTAAAGAATCATTACTTAGCTAGCGCGTAACACATTATTACGTCATAATTAGACACGCGCAAATCAATGATAAACGCGCGTATGATTTTGCGCAGTCATATGCTGTTAGCGCGCCTTCATACTCGGATATATTAGCCGCATTCAGACGATAAAAGCAAATCTCGTGGTTATCTTGTGGTTATCTTGTGGTTTGCAATTCTTAAGAATATCTTGTGGTTTGCGCTCGTTTGAACACGCAAAACTCGTGGTTATCTTGTGGTTTCCAAACCACGAGATTGCGCACACTGCAAAAAATGCGCAATCTCGTGGTTATCTTGTGGTTATCTTGTGGTTATCTTGCAATTCTTAAGAACTTCAAAATGTGTGTTCAAACGATGCCAATTCTCGAGAGTTGCAATTCTTAAGAATTAAAACCGGAAGTAGCATGCGCGCCTTTCTCATTTGAGGTCACGCGCGCTCACTTGACTTGTTTTCACACCGGAAGCATATCTCGGTCATGAGGTCAACCCAAACCACGAGTCTCGAAGCTGATTGTGTTCAGACGGTAAAAAAAGTAGACTGCGCGCAGTCGCGCGCTTATCGCGCGCTCATTCTGCGCAAAATCTTACAAGTATCTTGTGGTTATCTTGTGGTTTGCAAACCACAAGATAACCACAAGATAACCACGAGATTGCGCATTTTTTGCAGTGTGCGCAATCTCGTGGTTTGGAAACCACAAGATAACCACGAGTTTTGCGTGTTCAAACGAGCGCAAACCACAAGATATTCTTAAGAATTGCAAACCACAAGATAACCACAAGATAACCACGAGATTTGCTTTTATCGTCTGAATGCGGCTAATATATCCGAGTATGAAGGCGCGCTAACAGCATATGACTGCGCAAAATCATACGCGCGTTTATCAATGATTTGCGCGTGTCTAATTATGACGTAATAATGTGTTACGCGCTAGCTAAGTAATGATTCTTTACAAACTGGGTTGAATATGTATGCATTTTGGTTAAAACTTGAAGTAACATCGTTCAATAATTAGAAGAATTGTGCAGTTTGCACCCTTTAAATTAATATATTGCATGTTCGCTCGAGATGTCTGATTAGTTAATAATTACAGTATTGACTGGACTTTCGGGCTACACTACAAATATTGCCCTCATTAGATCCATATTGGCCTCGTCTTCGACTCGGGCAATATGAATCTAGTTCAGGCAATATTTGCCGTGTCTCCCTCAAGGCCAGTCAATATTCTTTAATTATTACACATACAGGCTAGTTTTCCGATTCAATAAATCATGTATTTTTTTTCCGTCTCGGGTTTGTCAGTCATAGCGTTCATTATTGTTATGATATTACCATCGTAATGTGTATTATGTAGCTCTACAAATGTGCGATCGCCGTACCAAAGCATTATTCGAATTCGTTAATAGGCATTCAAAATCACGCCCGGAGCAAACGAATTCGCACAAAGCGCATACCATTTCGTCAATGGTCGTTCAAATTGACACGTAGTATACGTAGACGTCTCTTCGGTCAATCGAATTCGTGAAAGGGCAGCCAATTTTCAAATTACTGCTTTCGATTTAAGAAATGTAAAGATAGATCAGCAATAAATTGGCTAAAAGCAGTGGCGTTTGTATTCAGGTAAACTTAATTCATATTCAGACAAAGCATGTTATATTTGGGAAAAATCAAGTCATAAATTATTCGTGAAATTTATAAAAGGAATATAATTTTGATAAAGGTAAATTTTGCTTGTAAGGTGAGAATGAGAAAATGGAATTCGGGGAAAAGGACCCTGGCCATCTGGAAATATATAAAATAAAATGCTTATAAGCTTCATGTATATCTTTGTTTTCTATAAAGATTCCCCTTTGGCTTATGATGTATTGTTTGTCAACTTATTAGGGGTGGGGAGGGGTGATTGTGCCTCCTGTATAGCTCCGTGCTAAAGCGTATATCAATGTTCATTAAAGCTAAATGGGGATGTAGATGACATTACAATTGGAAAATCTTGATGATAACAAAATACATGTAAATACATCATTTTGTAAAAATGTTCAAACGTAAATGTTACAATTGTTTGCCCCGAAATGAAATCGAATGCTCCAAACGTGCTCATCAGGCATGACCGGCCATGCCGCGTTAAATTGTATGAACCAAGTTTACATTTGGCTGCACATTCGCGAAATCGATTGCCCATAAATGAACTTCTGTGTCTATTCGCGAAATCGTATGCGTATGCATGAATTCGCTTGCACTTATTCGGAATTAGAAAAACCGATACCAACGATACTGCGGCAACGCGCGAATTCGAATGCCCCTAAATGAATTCGATTGAGAAAAGTGCAAAATTGAGCGGGAAACCCTATACTACTCCTCCATAGACATACACGTTATCAGACGATATTTCTACTCCTCCATAGACCTGGGGGTGTATTCTGAAAATGTAGCGGAGATAAAAATTTTATCTCCCTAAAATAAAATCGCGCTAAAAAATTTTAAAATCGGTATTCTGAAAAAGATTTTAAGGAGATATTAACGCTTACGCCAGTGCGCGTTGTAAATTAAAGCCACGCCCCTTGCTGCTCCTTTGACCAATGAAAATATCGCTTACATCGATATTTTTAATCATTTGCATATGATTTTAAGACCACGTGGGAATTACGCCGTGATTAAAATTTATATTGCAAGTTTATGTATACTATTTGTTTGAACGTAATCAAGATATAATAATCATAATGATAAAGTCGGAACATGTGAAAAAAAGATTCGTGTGGTCTCAAAGATTCATGTTGGAATCGAGTTCGAGGCCGTTTTTGTCAAACTATTATCACATGTATTTAATGGAAGTGTTTTTTTTCTTCAAGTTGTCTTGTCATTGTTTTTGTGTGGTTGTTTTGTCCGATAATTTGTATGAAAAATGATAACGAATTCATTTCCGATATGTTTATGGGGGGAACGGTAAGATTTTAAAGATTTTAAAGATTTTTATTAAATCTATCGACCCCCTTCCGGGGTATGAGAGTACAAACTTTTTTTTTTTTTACAATATACAACAATTCAAAAACAAAACATGCAACAACAATGTAACATTAAACATATCTACAAATTCAGCCTTTCTGGGCAATTTACCCTTCTGCCACTTCGTGTTAATATTGGTGCTCTATTTCTCATATCATTAACAAGACAATCCTCATCAAAATACTTAGTTCCAAAAGGCTCTAAATCCACTTTCCATGAACACCTAGTTAACAATATCAGTACATTAATAAGCTACGTAGCTATCTTGAAATCCAAATTTTAGGACAAATTACACATTTAAAATCAAAATATGGAACCTTCCATTTTCATATTCACATAATTATAGGCATGTGTACAAAGTTGGGCAAAGAAACCTGTTTTTCTCGATATAGTTGAAAAGTGGATTTAGCGCCTTTTGGAATTAATCTCTTCATATGTTTTCAAGCTAAATTTTAACATAATAACTCTAACAAAAAATGCTAACTTCTTTAACTGGCAACGGTAACACTACTTATGACCTTCGAATCTCTGACTTACTTGTGTCCAAAATAAGCGCGTTTAATCTCATGCGCGCGCAAAGTTTGCTAAAAGCGCGCGATATCTACACCCGCTATGTAATTAATTAAACTAATTTGCTTTGTATTATGTAATCAACTCAATTATCACAATGGCGGCACATAGAGCGAACAACTTTACGGAGGATGAAACGCGCCGATGATCATAGTGCAAGAAGCGACGAAGCGGAAACAAACGATAATCGGTAAGTTTAGCCCAACACTGACAAAGGCAACGAAAAGTACGGGCGGCCATGCGCGTGTTGATGTTCGTGGAGGATACGTGCTCCAAGAAGCGCTGCCATAGCTTACTTTTCGATTCAAGTCACGGAGATAAAACTGCTACTAAGTGATTTTAAATTCTGTTGTAAGTTTTATCTTAAAATTCTTTTCAGAATACCGATTTGCCTCATTTGCATAAAATTTGCATATCTTCCATGGCAACTACAATACATTTTAGCGCTGGCTAAACATTTGTAGTGACGTAGATAAAAAAAAATCGCACAGTTTCAGAATACCGATTTCCTAATTTTTTTTTTTAGTGACGTAGATACAATAAATTTTAGCTTAAAATCGTTTTCAGAATACACCCCCTGTACGTTGAGCTGAATAATAAATATCATATCCAGCGCGGAATTGGAAGTGCGCAAATTCATAGGCGCGTTTATTAATGACGCAAGAATGGATTCGCGCGTATCTAATTGTGACGTATGAATACGTGTATGCACCTCTGCTACAGTCCGCGCAAAATGGCCCTTCATGAGTTGAAAATGTATAATCAGTAATTTGAGATTCAATGCATTGGTCTTCTTCACTGAACAAGACTGAGTAAGATGTATGTTTTTTGTTTATAAATGTTTTGCTCTGGATAGTATGTATAATAATAATAATATTGACTGGCTTGTTCTTTCGTGATATATCAGAAATATTGCATTCGCTAGGATCATATTGCACTCGTCTTCGACTCGTGCAATATGATTCTAGCGAATGCAATATTTCTGATATACCACTCAAGGCCAGTCAATATTATATAATTATTAACATTTTCTCCTGGAAATGTGCTTTAAATAGTATGTACTCATTATCAATAATTATGTCGTTAGTTCTTTGAACGGCCCCTACAATAAACAATATTTTCAGCGCTAGCCTATAACTATATTTCCCACCTAATACTTGTTCTATAAGTGGCTCCTTTCCTAGATATGGATCAGATTTAAATTTTACATCGCGCTACATTCACGAAAGAAATAAATAAAATTACCTTAGTAAATGTTATTTCAGTAATTTAAATGTCTTACCTTTGTACTTCGGAGTTACACTTCTAGAGGCAGTCCTAAATGTGAAATCAACATGTACACATATAAGTTCAGTTGTCCGGAATGAAATCTCAATTAACGTTAAAAAAAATATACTTATTTCAATTTCCACCTTTATAGGTGAAAAATACTTTCGTTTGTGTAAAGAGAGGTATCTGTCATTCAATTCCAACCTGATGAGTCCATACAATAGCAAAGCCAATATTTCCTGTAAATAACCCCAAAATACACAACATGACATAAGACAAGATAGTCCAGTGATCGTCATAGTCTTTATAACCTGCACATCTATAACGCGTTAAGATTCCAATGTAAAAGTATCAAACAAGAATCAAGCCCAGTATCTTATGTTTATCAGTCAAGCATTTTTAAAATTGGAAACAGGAACGGATTTGCATATAGGCCTAACCCAGACCCAATGAAGAACAGCCATTAGATGGAAATAGTTGATTGTAAGATAATGATTTGAACACTTCCTCTATGTAATGTGCTGTAACTTGATATCTTTGTCGATGTACAAAGATACTGCATTGTGTATATATTAAGGTTTGAGAGAGAGCAGAATCATTTAAGAGGAGAAATGCTGTTACGTGTTCCCTTCTTTCAAAAGTGTTAGGTTAAAGAGAAAGGAAACTATATCCCTTTGTTCATAATTGAAGGGGACTGCCAGTGCCATTCATGGTTATTACAACACAAAGGCAAGGGACAACTCAAGCAAGATCATGTCTCTATGTTTGGAATTTGCTAAACATTTTCCCCACTTACATTATTTCGCACGAGATGTGCTGGTGTTAATAGAAAACCCAAGCTGAAATATATCTAACACATGCTGAGAATATGATTACCAACCTAAACCCTGTATTGCGTAGTAGAGGCTGCAGCCACAGCAAATCAATAATATTCATAAATATGGAATTTAGGGGCAGCAATCTTTGATTATATGATGTTGTCCATATGGCACACTCAAATGTGTACCCGGAATTAATTCCTTACCACTAAATACCCCATATTAATTGTGTGTTGTTTTTTTAATAGTAGTTTTTGTAGTATTCCTAGATAAAACTGACTTCTGACTTTAGTACAGACATTTTAAAATTAACTCATTATCTTTCTAATGCTAATACAAAATGCCCAGTGTTTTAAATGTGTCAACCTCGCTGAATTTTCTGTAGAAACCATTAAGATCATGAATGATTACAAAAATCTTGGACATGCGAACTTATCCAGGTATAATACACGAAATATAAGACCGTTTACAGGATTAATATGAGTAAAGGCAAACTTAGACACTGAAGCATAAAACCTAAACATATTGTAAATCACAGTAAGCATGGTAAGGCCAACAACCAAAAATTGTTGGATTGGAGTACCGGGCAACCAAAAATTATGGTAGGTATGTAGGGTACTTTTCTTCTTTTTTTCAAACACACACACACACACACACACACACACACATACACACACACACACACACACACACACACACACACACACACACACACACACACACACACACACACACACACATAACACACACATAACACACACATATCGCAATCGCCCAAAAAAAAAAATACAATAACAAAATTTAAAAATCAAAACAAAAAAAAATCAGAAAAAACCTAAAGGGTCGGCGGTATTTTAAGGGTCGGGCGGGTTACGCCAATAAAACAATTTATTTGTCATGGCCTAAGTGCGCGTTGATAATGTCATAGTCTTGTTATGCTCTACCTCGAGTATATCAGGCGCCTGACGGTTTCATCTTTGGTATACTGGATAGGAAGGTTGCCTTCGTTGTCTGGTATATCAGGTCTAGCGCCATGCTCCAAAAGGTAGTACACCAAAGCTTTATCTGGAGATAAGGTGCGTCTGTACACGACTTCAGAGGTCTAAAAATATGTATTATATGCAATGGGATATAAGCATAATCAGTACCTTGTTATAAAGTTCATCACATGTAATATTACGATATAATGTATTAGTCATTCATGCGTGTACTAAGATCAACAAACAATGTATCAGGTGATGTCAACTAATAATCTTGCATCCTCATACCCGATAGCATATAATATAGGCATCGATAGAACGCTACCATAGTACTAGTCCTCCGCTAAGTATCAAAGCTCTACTGCATTCTTTCAATTATGATTAACATTATCAAATCATACCACCCCATTACCTCTAAGATCCGAGCGACTGTATGTGCCTTTCTGGTCTTCATGTTGCAGTTTCTAATGGCGATATGCAGACACGTTTGTCCCTCATCTGATTTTAGGTTCGGATCAGCGCCGTGACGTATTAAAGCCTCTACTGTAGCTTTATGTCCCCGTTGGGTTGCGTGGTGGAGAGCAGTTAAGCCACGATTGTCTTGTTGGTTGACGGAATTTGATACTGTTGTAAAAAGTAATGGCTGCCAGGAAACATAACATTAACAAAATATATATTCATTACATTGTTTATTGTTTGAACACGATTGTTGCCAAACAATCAACAATTGCTTATAATTGTTGCACAACTCATTCTATGAATGATATACAAAATATACCCCTCAAGAAAGTTCGGAAACTCAACTTTGATTAACCTGATTAATCTCCTGGTTGAATTATATTATTTTTTTAAATATTATTGGATTGCACGCGTTTTTCCGCGATTTAGTAACGTTGTTGACGTGTACACAAACTGGTAAACGCCGACATTAATCGTCGAAAAAACTTTAACTAAAAGCATGATATAAGAGTCAAAACCTTCCAACTGAAAGGTTTTCGCGCATTTAGTAACATTTTACTTCTGATCTTCCCACTTTCTAAAATATACTGCGCAAACCCAAATCTCATAATGTTTACACATATATAATACCATGTTATTGAGAATAAACACACCAAATATAACTAATATGATTGTTTTAAGAAAATAGGTATAATAATCGATCAAGCCCGACTCTACGAACTTTTTTAGGGATTAAATATAAAAAAAGATCAGTGATTGAAAAGAACGATGAATGACATGCACACAATTATTTAATGTGTTAAAAGATTAATTGACAATACCGATATGAGCATTCAGGCATAATTTCTATGTTAACAATTTTAATTATCGTATTCTACACACCTTCTCTTTATCACTTTTTTCGGCTCCATTGTGTTTGTGCAGGTGTGTATCTGTTTCTTTCCTCATTAGGCATTTCAGGACATCGACGTGACCGTTCCTCGATGCATGATGCAGGGCCGTGCATCCATCTACATCTTTCAGCTTCATGTCAGCTCCTTGACCCACGATATACTCTACAACCTCAGGATGACCCTTCGATGACGCTGTGTGTAGAGCAGTCGATCCACCTGTGACACGACAATTGATATTTGCGCCTTCTCTGAGAAGGACCTTGACCACTTCAAGTTGACCTTCCCCGGAAGCACCAAACAAGGCCTTTGTCGATTCACTTGCCTTGTCTGAATCAACCGAAGCTGAACCTCTCCGTGCAATGAAATTCGCCAAATCCGAAAATCCTGACGACAGAGCATAATGAAGAGGTGTGTTTCCAATGGAATCAACAGCAAACAACATGGATCCGTGATTTATCAGAAGTTCTACGATGCGGATATCCCCTGCCCTTGCTGCATGATGCAGGGCCGTGCGTCTATCAATATCTTTCACCTTCATGTCAGCTCCTTGACCCACGAGAAACTCTACAACCTCAGGCTGACCCTTCGATGACGCTGTGTGTAGAGCAGTCGATCCACCTGTGACACGGCAATTGATATTTGCGCCTTCGCTGAAAAGGACCTTGACAACTTCAAGTTGACCTTCCCCGGAAGCACCAAACAAGGCCTTTGTCGATTCACTTGGCTCGTCTGAATCAACCGAAGCTGCACCTCTCCGTGCAATGAACTTCGCCAAATTCAAAAATCCTGACGACAGAGCATAATGGAGAGGTGTGTTTCCAATGGAATCAACAGGAAACAACATGGATCCGTGATTTATCAGAAGCTCTACGATGCGGAAATCACCTCCATTTGCTGCATGATGAAGTGCTGTCCATCCCTTGTTGTCTTGTTCATCTACATGACATTCTGAATTGAACAGTAAAGAAATCAGTTTAAAGACTCTCCTCGACGCAGATATATGTAAAGCTGTCATGCCGTCTATGTCCCGTCTATGCACATCAGCCCCTTGACTAATCATGTATTTCACTGTATTTAGATGACCACCTTGTGATGCTGCGTGCAGGGCTGTTCGTCCATTATTATCTCCCATGTTCGCATCAGCCCCTTGACTTATTAGATATTTCACTGATTCGAGATGACCTCCATCTGATGCTGCATGCAGGGCTGTATGTCCGTCATTACTTCTCTTGTTCAATTTAGCCCCTTGACTTATCAAATATTTCACGGATTCGAGATGACCTGCATGTGATGCTATGTGCAGTGCTGTCCATCCATTAATATCTTCCATGTTCAATTCAGCCCCTTGACTTATCAGATATTTCACTAATTCGAGATGACCTCCATCTGATGTTGCATGCAGGGCTGTATATCCGTCATTACTTCTCTTGTTCACTTTAGCCCCTTGACTTATCAAATATTTCACGGATTCGAGATGACCTGCATGTGATGCTATGTGCAGTGCTGTCCATCCATTAATATCTTCTATGTTCAATTCAGCCCCTTGACTTATCAGATATTTCACTGTTTCGAGCTGACCTTCCTGTGATGCTGCATATAGGACTGTATATCCGTAATGTTTTCTCTTGTTCACATCAGCCCCTTGACTTATCAGATATTTCACTGTTTCAAGATTACCTCTCTCCGATGCTGCATGCAGGGCTGTCAATCCATTATTATCTCCCTTGTTCACATCAGTCCCTTGACTAATCAGATATTTCACCGTTTCGAGATGACCTCCATATGATGCTGCATATAGGACTGTCTTTCCGTCATTACTTCTCTTGTTCACATCAGCCCCTTGACTTATCAGATATTTCAATGATTCGAGATGACCTCCATGTGATGCCATGTGCAGTGGTGTCCATCCATTATTATCTCCCATGGTCGCATCAGCCCCTTGACTTATCAGATATTTCACTGTTTCGGTCTGACCTTCATATGATGCTGCATATATGACTGTATATCCGTCATTACTTCTCTGATTCAAATCAGCCCCTTGAATTATCAGATATTTCACTGTTTCGAGATGACCTCCCTGTGATGCTGCATACAGAGCAATCCATACACCTTGATTTATCTTGTCCGTATCAGCCCATTGACTTATCAGATATTTCACTGTTTCGAGGCGACCTCCCTGTGATGCTGCATACAGGGCTATCAATACTTCAATATTTCTCCTGTTCGCATCAGCCCCTAGACTTATCAGATATTTCACTATTTCAAGACGACCTCCATGTGATGCTGCATACAGGGCTGTCCATCCATTATTATATCCCAAATTCACATCAGCCCCTTGAATTATCAGATATTTTACAGTTTCGAGGTGACCTCCCATTAATGCTGCATACAGGGCTCTCCAAACATCAATATTTCTCTTGTTCGCATCAGCCCCTAGACTTATCAGATATTTCACTGTTTCGAGATGACCATTTTGTGATGCTTCGTACAGGGCTGTTCGTCCATTATTATCTCCCTTGTTCAATTCAGCCCCTTGACTTATCAGATATTTCACTGTTTCGAGCTGACCTCCATGTGATGCTGTATATAGGACTGTATATCCGTCATTACTTATCTTGTTCACATCAGCCCCTTGACTTATCAGATATTTCACTGTTTCGAGATGACCTCCCTGTGATGCTGCATACAGTGCTATCCATACATCATTTCTCTTGTCTGCATCAGCCCCTTGACTTATCAAATATTTCACTGTTTCGAGATGACCATTTTGTGATGCTGCGTACAGGGCTGTTCTTCCATTATTATCTCCCTTGTTCAATTCAGCCCCTTGACTTATCAGATATTTCACTGTTTCGAGCTGACCTCCAAGTGATGCTGCATATAGGACTGTATATCCATCATTATGTCTCTTGTTCACATCAGCCCCTTGACTTATCAGATATTTCACTGTTTCGAGCTGACCTCCAAGTGATGCTGCATATAGGACTGTATATCCGTCATTATTTCTCTTGTTCACATCAGCCCCTTGACTTATCAGATGTTTAACTGTTTCGAGCTGACCTCCATGTGATGCTGCATGCAGGGATGTCCATCCATTATCAACTCCCTTGTTCACATCAGCCCCTTGACTTATCAGATATTTCACTGTTTCGAGATGGCCCCCCTGTGATGCTGCATACAGGGCTATCCATACATCATTTTTTCTCTTGTCCGCATCAGCCCCTTGACTTATCAGATATTTCACTGTTTCGAGCTGACCTCCAAGTGATGCTGCATATAGGACTGTATATCCGTCATCATTTCTCTTGTTCACATCAGCCCCTTGACTTATCAGATGTTTAACTGTTTCGAGCTGACCTCCATGTGATGCTGCATGCAGGGATGTCCATCCATTATCAACTCCCTTGTTCACATCAGCCCCTTGACTTATCAAATATTTCACTGTTTCGAGATGACCATTTTGTGATGCTGCGTACATGGCTGTTCTTCCATTATTATCTCCCTTGTTCAATTCAGCCCCTTGACTTATCAGATATTTCACTGTTTTGAGCTGACCTCCATGTGATGCTGCATATAGGACTGTATATCCGTCATTACTTCTCTTGTTCACATCAGCCCCTTGACTTATCAGATATTTCACTGTTTCGAGCTGACCTCCTTGTGATGCTGCATATAGGACTGTATATCCGTTAGTATTTCTCTGGTTCACATCAGCCCCTTGACTTATCAGATATTTCACTGTTTCGAGATGACCTTCCTGTGATGCTGCATACAGGGCTATCCATACATCATTTCTCTTGTCTGCATCAGCCCCTTGACTTATGAAATATTTCACTGTTTCGAGATGACCATTTTGTGATGCTGCGTACATGGCTGTTCTTCCATTATTATCTCCCTTGTTCAATTCAGCCCCTTGACTTATCAGATATTTCACTGTTACGAGATGACCTCCATGTGATGCCATGTGCAGTGCTGTCCATCCATTATTGTCTCCCATGTTCGCATCAGCCCCTTGACTTATCAGATATTTCACTGTTTCGAGCTGACCTCCATGTGATGCTGCATGCAGGGATGTCCATCCATTATTATCTCTCTTGTTCTCATCAGCCCCTTGACTTATCAGACTTTTCACTGTTTCGAGCTGACCTCCATTTGATGCTGCATGTAGGACTGTTAATCCATCATTATCTCCTATGTTCGCATCAGCGCCTTGAGTTATCAAATATGTTACTGTTTCTAGATCACCTTTCTGTGATGCTGCATGCAGGGCCGTCCCTCCATTATTATCTCCCTTGTTCACATTAACGCCTTGACTTATGAGATATTTCACTGTTTCGAGATGACCTCCCTTTGATGCTGAGTGTAGGGCTGTCCATCCATCATTATCTCCCATGTTCGCATCAGTGCCTTGACTTAACAGATATTTCACTTTTTCGAGATGACCTCCCTGTGATGCTGCATGCAGGTCTTTCCATCCATTATTATCACCCATGTTCGTATTAGTACACTTAAACCAGAAGTTTTGTGTATCTGTTTGTAGCAAATGTGCTAATTAGATAAATACTCTGTTTCAATATTGCATTTCTGTGTTTTCAAATGCCCGCGTTTGCCTATACGTTACATTTGTCTGTCTCTTGTACAATGCCTCTGTTTTTCATAGCAAAGGATGGTCATACAGCTACGAAGAAATATTGATTTCACATTCAAAAGCTGTCAGTCAAAGATCGTGCTCAGAAAGTGGTGACAATGTCCAGAAAATATATTAGATACATACTGACTTTGAGATTATACAGTATCTGCACATTTCACTGAACGTTTTACTTACAGTCTTCAATGCTAGAACACACGTCATACATAACGATTGATAAAGCTTGAACACTGCTGGTTGAATTGATTTATACGACATCCATTGAACTAGCATGAATGAATATATGAAGCATTCTATTGCCACGAACCACAGTTCTGCCTTAGCAAATAAATATGTGCTTGGAGTTATATACGATACTTTTTTACATATGTATATTCTGTTGAAGGCTATATATCAATCGCTGTACTGAGCCACACTGTGCTTATCACAATCAACAGTAACAGGTCAAGTAGTGCGGTGTAATTTGCACTCATTATATGCAAATGATTGTGACGTGTGTATAATCAAATGTGGAGGCGGGCAGTCTTCCATGAGCCCGCTATAGTTCGCTGGTCCAGGTGTTGATGTGTTGATAAGAGAGCTCCAAACGCATACTTTTAAGGGCGATCTATAAGATATGTGAAAGCAAAATCTACGTTGTTTAAATATGCCGAAACATTCTTTAGCACAATATTTTATAATGCGATGATAAACGTATTGGTGACGGCGAATGTATAGCTACTGAATTTAATTCCTATTTTGTTAATTGTTGTAAGAAAGCAGTTGAAACGCTATCAGCATCTACTCCTGGTACCATGTTTAATCAATATCTTAATGAATATTTTCCTAACTCTATGTTTTTTATTCCAATTTCTGTCCATGAACTTTTACAAGTCTCTAAGTCATTGAAGAATAGTAACGCATGTGGATTTGATAATTCGAGTAGTAGTTTATTGAAACAAATAATATATTATATTGTTGATCCCTTGGTTTATATCTTTAATATTTCTTTAAGATCAGGTATTGTACCAGATAAATTGAAAATTGCTAAAATTACCCATGTATTTAAAGAGGCCAGACAAATCTTCTGTTCATCTCTATTAGTGTACACATCAACTACTTGTAAACCATTTGACCCAAACATATTTTGTTTATTTTAAAACATTTTAGTAATTATTTTTCTCCATATTGTGAAGCCCCCACTTCTGAAAACCTCTCCAGAGTAGAATTATATTGTTGACCTGTTGTGACATCATCAGCCATTCACTACTCAGTTACAAAGAAGTTACCTTCACCCAAGCTGAGTGCCTAATCACAATAGCATCACACGGTTGAATAGAATACCAACTCACACAACTTCAATTTCAATAGCTGTTGCTATGTCAGAAGAAAAGCACTGTTTTAGCTATTGCATGGAGGTATGCAGGGTATGCTTTTGTTTGGATTTTCTTTTTGTACTTTCATCTTTTGTTAATCTCATGGTAGCTGACCAGTGATTGACATATGATGTCACAACAGGTCAACAATAGAATTTACTCTGGAGGTTTTTTTTTAGGAGGTGGGGCTTAGCAACATGAAGAAAAAAAAATTATAAAATGTTTTAAAAATATACGAAACATATTTAGGTCAAACCGTTTACAAATATTGAATGTGTACACTAATACAGATGAACAGAAGTCAACATGCATTTGGTTTGCAGGGCCCCTTTAAGAAGAATGATCCACATACATTAAATAATTATAGACCAATTTCAGTTTTACCCAGTATATCTAAATTGCTTGAAAAGTGCATATACAGGGTGGCCCCAAAAAAACGGAACGGGGCACTTCCCAAAATATAGTAACAAATGTATTATGTCCATCGGATAGAGTGTCTTTTCAAATGAACAACGATACCAAGAACAGTCAATAAGAGGAGTTGCAATCTTATTTGATACATTCTCTCAGTATGTTATAAAGAGATTTAAATGTGATAAAGAAGGCAATTGTGTTGCTCTCAGTGTTAAATGGGGTTTTATGGAATTCTCTTTGGTTTCATTATATGGCCCTAATCATGATGATCCAGGTTTTTATGAATGTATACAAAAATTTTGTTGGACTATGATGATCCTCTTAAAATAATTTGTGGAGATTGGAATTTAGAGCAAAGTTTGGAGATGGATACATTTAATTATGTAAGACTAAATAATATAGATGCTAGGTCAAAAGTTCTTGAGATAAAAAATGGTTTTAATTTATTGGACCCTTGGCGGCAAATGTATTTAGATAAGAAAGCCTATACATGGAGACAGCCTAATCCACTTAAGCAAAGTAGAATTGATTTGTTTTAAATTTCATCAGAATTGTTTTCTCTGGTGAAGAAGAGTAAAATTGATTTAGGTTACCGTTCAGACCACTCATTGATAACCTTGGAGATTATGTTTGATAAATTTAAAAAGAAATATAGTTATTGGAAGTTTAATAATTTATTTTTAAAGGAATTAGAATTTATTTCTCTTATAAAAGAAAATATAAAAGTGGTTACTTTGCAATATTTGAATAACGAGAGCTTGGAGGGCAATCAATTTGATAAGGTTAGTAAGCAAAATTTAAAATTTTGTGTTGACGATCAATTATTTTGTGATACTTTGTTAATGGAGTTGAGAGCAGCCATTATTATGTATGCAATACAAAGAAAGAAGAATAGAGAAAGTAATGAAATTAAGCTTAAAGATGAGATAGTCAATTTAGAGATCCTTGTTGGACAGAATTTAGGGATACAAGAAAATATGGAAAAAATTAAACAGTTCAGAGCAGAATTGGAAAATTTGCGGAAACAGACATTGGAAAAAAATGCAAATATGTCACGGCTGCAACAAATGCAATATGGTGAAAAACCTTCAAAGTATTTTTTGAATTTGGAGAAACAGAGGATTGTCGAAAAGACTATTGTCACATTGATTGATGATAATGGTGTTGTTTTGCAAGAGCAGGAACCAATTTTAAATGAAATAAAGACATATTATGAAAAT
This sequence comes from Echinarachnius parma, assembly GCA_037951105.1. NCBI lineage: Eukaryota > Metazoa > Echinodermata > Echinoidea > Clypeasteroida > Echinarachniidae > Echinarachnius > Echinarachnius parma. The sequence continues at coordinate 20,742 of JBAMJV010004769.1, read as the reverse complement.
TTGTATAAGTTCCATGAAAATTCTAATATAGATGTGCTATTTTCTGAATTTGATAAAGATCAGGTTAAGAATCTTACGGAAGAAGAGTCATTAGGTTTAGAAGGAGAAATATTATATAGTGAAGTTGCAATTGCATTGAAAAATATGAAAAATAATGAATCCCTTGGTCAAGATGGTTTTACTGTAGAATTTTTTAAATTCTTCTTTCAAGATTTAGGTATTTTTATGGTTCGCAGCATGAATTTTGCTTATAATAGTGGAAGATTATCTTTCTCACAAAATTTAGGGGTCATTACTCTGTTACCAAAAGGGGATAAAGTAAGACATTTTATAAAGAATTGGAGACCTATTTCTTTGTTGAATGTAATTTATAAAATTGTATCAAGCTGTATTGCTAATATTAGATTAAAAAAGGTACTACCTTGTATTATACATCCAAATCAAACAGGGTTCCTTGCTGGACGTTTTATTGGTGAAAATATTAGAATTATTTATGATATAATTGCTTATGCAGATAAGGAAAAATTACACGGTATGATTTTATTGATTGATTTCGAAAAGGCATTTGATAGTGTTTCCCATGAGTTTTTGTTTAAGGTACTTTCTTTATTTAATTTTGGTAATTCTTTTAAGAGGTGGATAAACGTGTTATATAGCAATGCATGCTCAAGTGTTATGGTAAATAGGCAATTAACTTCTAGATTTTGTATAGAAAGAGGCTGTCGCCAAGGTGACCCTCTGTCACCTTATTTGTTTTTGTTATGCGCTGAAATTTTAGGTATGTTAATTCGCTCTTCAAATGAAGTGGTAGGAATTAGAGTTAACTTTAAAGAATTTAAAATTCTTCAATATGCAGATGATACAGTTTTATTTTTGGATGGTTCTATTGCTAGTTTTCAGAAAGTTATACATATTTTGAACTCTTTTGGTAAATGTTCTGGACTTAAGAAAAATATTCAAAAAACAAAAGCGATTTGGATAGGGGCTTCAAAAGAAAATAATGAAATAAAATTAGAAGGAGCAAATGTAGAGTTTGTTTATAATGGTTATTTTAGATATCTTGGAACAGATTTTCATGTTGATGTTGATAAAATGCCAGATTATAATTATGATAGAATATTCGATAAAGTGAAACGACAAATGATTTCTTGGATTAAACGAAATATTACTGTTTTGCGGAGAATAAGAATTGTTAAGTCATTATTATTACCACAATTTAATCATTTGTTTATGTCAATTCCAAACCCATCTGTTGAATTAATGAAAAACATAAAAATACATTTTAAAAAGTTTATATGGAAGAATAAACCGGATAAAATAAGTAGAAAACAAGTTGTTAGTTCATATGAAAAAGATGGCTTAAAAATGGTTGATATAGACTGCTTTAGTAAATCACTAAAGCTAACATGGGTTAGAAGAATTATTTTGAATATGTGTACAAATGTTGCCCATTTAATGCAGTAATTTTTACAAAACAACTTCATGATTAGTTTGGGTGATAATTATTGTTTGAAATTATCTCATGAAATTGGCAATCCTTTTTGGAAAGAAGTTTTTGAAAGTATGGCATTGTTAGTTTAAAAATGTGAGACTGATTGGTTATCTGAATCGCTATGGATGAATAGCTCGATTCAAATTGGCAATGAGTCTATTTTTTTAAATCGTGGTATGAAAAGGGTATTACATTTATTAATGATTTGATGGATAATAATGGAATTTTATTGTCTCATAACAAATGTGAAGAGAAGTTTAATTTGAAAATTAATTATTTGTCTTATTATTCAGTCTGTCAAGTAATAAAGTGTAGATATAATGAATATTATAAAACATGTCAAACAAATTTGGAAGAACCTTTAATTCCTTCTCATATTAAAACTTTTATTTATGATAAAAAAGGATGTAGATACATTTATAAAGTTCTTTTAGGAGAAACAAATTGTTTGTCTCTAATAAGTTCAAAGTGGGAACAATATTTGAATTATAATTTACAATCTGTATTAATACAAAAGTATAATGTTATGATCTTTCGTTTTACTCCAGTTATTAGTTTGAAATACTTTCAGTATAAGATTTTAAATAGAATCTTATTTTTAAATAAACAACTTTTTAGGATGAAAATTGTAAACAATGAAAAATTTTCATTTTGTAAAAAAGAACTTGAAGATATAGTACATTTCTTTTATGAATGTGAGATTAGTAGAAAGATTTGGAATGACACTTCAAATTGGATTTATGAAAGAACTCAAGTTCGAATTTTGTTTTATTTACAAAACATAATTTTTGGCTCTGAAGATAAGAGAAATGATGCTCTTAACTGTATTGTCATTTTAATTAAACAACAGATGTTTATTTGTAAACTGAATAACATAGTTCCACTTTTTGATACATTGAAAAAAAAAGTTTTACAATATTATAAAGATGAAAAATATATGTTATGCATATCTGGAATGGAGAGACATTTTAATGTTAAGTGGCAGTTGCTACAATTGTTGTTTGTATAGAAAGATTAATTTGAATTTGTTTTATGCTCATGTATTTGATTTGTTTTATGCTCATGTATTTGATTTGTTTGTTTATGTGAAGATTAATAAATAGCCTGTGGAGGGCTCAAAAATTTGAAGAAAAAAAAGAACAGTCAACAATTTGGTCGTGTTTTTGTTTTAGGGCGCTGTGAGTGACACCATGTCAGGTTCTCTTTTTTGTCAATTTGTATTGAGCCAGCGCTTGATGAATCGCACGAACCGCCGTTCATAGCGTTGAGCATCGCGCACTATTGTTAGTGTGCACTCAGCCGTGTGCCGAGAGAATGGGCATGGTCGCTGAATGGTATTACGGGCAAGGAGTGCGGTTAAACTGGCATTGACTAGGTCAAAATCGACATAAATCGGCACCTGACATGGTCTCACTCACTGCGTCCTTAAACAAAAACGACCTGACCCAAATTAGTGTTCTTGGTATCGTTTTTCATTGGAAAGGACACCCTATACGATGAACATAAACATTGTGGTATTATATTTTGGGAAGTACCCCGTTCCATTTTTTTTGGGCCACCCTGTATACTCGACTCTATTCATGTTGTTTGAAAAATAATATTCTTATTGATTCACAGTATGGATTTAGAAAACATTATTCTACTTCTCACGCTTTAATTAAGTTACAAGATAAAGTTCTGTCTGCAATTATTCATAATAAATTTGATATAGGGGTATTTATGGACCTGTCAAAGGCTTTGACAAAATTGATAATGAAATATTATTATCAAAATTACAATATCATGGAATAAGAGGAGTGCCGTTACAATGGTTTAAAAGTTATCTTAACAATAGGGTCCAATATGTAATGTATAATAATAATCGTTCAGATGTATCTGTTATTACCCATGATGTACCCCAAGGTTTGATCCTTGGCCCCCTATTATTTTTGCTAAATATAAATGATATCACGAAAGCTACCGATAAATTTGAATATATTATATATGCTGATGATTCTACTTTAGTTTATACGCAGCCAAATATAGTGTTAATAATGAATTAGAAAAGATTTCTTTATGGTTTAAATCAAATAGAATATTGATAAGCCTAATGGAGCGGTCACACGATACTTGCGACAGCTCGCGATTGGTCACGTGCACATATGAAAAGCGGATTTTGCCAAAGTCTGTAATACATCACCGCCCTGTACAAACTCACTACAGATATACAATATAAACACTCACAAAATACTACTACTACTACTACTACTACTACTACTACTACTACTACTACTACTACTACTACTACTACTACTACTACTACTATATACTACTCCTACTACTACTACTACTACTACTACTACTACTACTACTACTACTACTACTACTACTACTACTACTACTACTACTACTACAACAACTACTACCAATAATAATTTTAATAGTAATATTGATAATTATAACAATAATACTATTTAATAATAATTAATAATAATAGTAGTTCGTATTTATGTTGCGCCTAATAGCCTCTAAGCGTCTGACCCGCATTGTACACATCCTCTACTCTCCGAGGAGCATGCTAGCGGTGGGCTACCCTATTGGTGCACCAAGCTAGCTTATATGGAATTAGCCTGAGTATGGAGCCATATCAAGACAAATGTTGCAAAATATAAACACAAGACGTGGTGCAAGCTTTTGGCTTTTAGCTCATACAAAGACCCCCAATGGGCCAAATATAAATTACCGCGGTAAACAAGGTAGAAAAACAACACAAATAATAACTGTGGGACATGAAAGAGCCGAGACCCCCCCCCCCCCCCCCCCTTCGTTGTCATGTGGATGCCGATCCCAATCATGACAATACAAATCTGTCGGTTGAATACCTCCTTTTCAATGGTGAGGGTGTGTAATGAGAATAAATAAATTTTGATGAAAAGCAGAAATATCTAGAGGCTTGCCAGGAGTATTCAGGATAAATCATTGTCTACCAAACAATGCATCGTTGCCATGGATACAATTTCAATAGGTCACCGCAATTACCGCATGCGATGAGACTTGCCTGAAGTATTAAGGATTAAAGGCATATATGCGTGGGTTATAAAGAGTAGTCAGCAAATTCCAACTCGACTCCACCGTAATCTCTCGAGGTAAACTCACGTTATGTGTTGGATCGATCGAAGAGGGTGCTTCGAAATATCTGAACAAAGGCCTTCTTATGAAATTGCATGCAGCAAACAAATTTCTCACGCTGTCAGTCCTAGACATCAAACGGCGGCACTTTGAAGTCGGTTGCGGTTAAGCGTGTTACGTGATATTTTCGCTCGTAAACATCTCTGATGGATCTCCATTCGACTAGTACAAACATTCCGAACGCGACTATTTTTGATCCAATTTTATCTCGGGTATTCGGAAGTGGGACAGTTTGCGATCGCTACTTATAACTGAGCCAATGGGGATTACGTACCGTGCGTAAAAGTGCGCAAGATGGATCCACGCGTCTAATAACCCACGCATATATGCCTTTAAGTATTGTCTACCAAACCATGAATATTTGACATGGATACAATTTCAATAGGACAATAGGCTGAGCTGCAGCCACTGCAATAACCGCAATCACCGCATGCTCTCTCTCTCTCTTCTATTGTTTTTATCGCAACGGATTTTGAACCGATTTTTTTATGTCCAAAACCTTGCGACGGGACTTGCGATGGGAACCTGCCGTCGCAAGAGAACACACGGCGTTCCACGTGACCGGTCGTCCTATTGTTTGATCAACAACCCAAAACCGGGCTTATAATGCTTATTAAGCACGATCAATCACATGTAAGGTTTATTTTAGCCGAAATGTAATACACAAAACCTATTTATGGCTATAATTGGAAATTAGACCGAATTGATTGCGATATTTGCATTCTGTTGTAACGTCTAGTTATTTCGAACATGATCGGCCCTTCATAAGTTCTACTGTCTTGTTGCAGGCTGTTGCAGGTCGTCGCAAGTGTCGTCTGACCGCTCCATTAGTAAAACAAATTATATAACAGTCCATAATAAGACTTGTAAAATAGCCAATACACTAAGTGGTCTCATTCTCAAATTCGATAATATTCCGTTATTCAAAGGGGTAGTACAGTTTTGGTAAGGCTGAACTTTAGTAACCAAACCTGGACAGTAACATTATAAACGAATAGTTATAACTCCACCATGCTAGAAAGGTATACAAAATTACAAACGACTAAGTAAAAAGCCCGTTATCATTTAAAAGGAGCCATTAAACCACACAAGGGCGCTTTCTGAAAAGGCATTGGTTTCAACCATTTTTCATACAAAATTATGCATGTGATGTTTTATTGAAATAATGATTAAATAGAGAGATCATCAACAACTATTTAAAAAACGCTTTTGAACATTTTTGAAAAAGTGCAAGCATTAAAAAAAAAATTGTATAAATCATCTAATTATTTGGGCCACATATAATTATAAGATCAGATATATTTATTGATATTTCAGCCGTTTCTGGGTCGATTATGACCAAATAAAGTTTGTTCTGCCATTAAAATTGCATGTTCTCTCAAATTCGAGACTCAGTTTTTCATTACCTCACAACAAAATTGTGATGTGCAGCGCCCTCTCTACCAAAACTACACTAAACCCTTTAAGATTGATACTGTTAATTTTCTTGGTGTACTTATAAGTAGTAATATGCATTGGGATGCACACATAGATTACTTAATAGGTAAAGTTTCTAAATGTATTGGTATACTCTATAGACTGAAAGATACAATTCCTACATCCTCTTTGATATTGTTATATAATGCATTTATGATGTCACATTTAAATTATTGTATTGTTGTATATGGGGTAATAGTAATCACACACAATTTGACAAATTATGTAAACTACAAAAGAAAGCCCTTAGAATATGCTTTGAATGTCATTATCTTACTCACTCTGCCCATTGTTTGTGCAATTGAAAACGCTGAATATATCTAAGCTGTATTTGTATTCAATTGACCTGCTTAGATTCTTTTATTTTCAAAATAAACTACCGCAAAATATTTTGAGAATGTTTACTTTGAATAACGATGTTCATAATTCTAATACTCGTGGGCGTGACTCGTTTAATTTTTGGCCAGTAAAGACAAATATATTTTTGAAATCTGTAAGAAAAAATTTTCCTGTTATTTGGAACTCTATTCCTCCTGAAATATCCTCATGCAAGTCTTTAACATTGTTTAAAAGAAACTTGAAGCAGCATCTTATATCTAAATATCAATGATTCTTGTACCAATTATATAACGCTACCTAAAACTGTTTTCGAATGTATGATTTTGTAATGATTACTCCCATTTGTCTCACTTATCATGCACGATGCCCCTGTCTTGTTTTGTCATGTTTGTGTCTATTTTTAGTTTTGTTTGTATAAGTAAATATCTTAACTACTGTTCGGGGTACCATGCCTCCACAAGGCCATTTGGACTTTCTTTTTGGTTCCCTATTTTCATTTTCTTGTGTATTGCAACTTATGCTTATTATATTAAAACAAATTTGTGTTGTTTTTCATTGAAAATGGAAATTAATAAAAATTAATTTAATTTAATTTTCAGGCATTATACAGGGTGGCAAAAACAAACCGGAACGGGGCATTTCCCAAAATATAGTAACAACTTGATTATGCCTATCGGATAGGGGGTTTTTTCCAATGAAAAACGATACCAATAACAGTAATTTTGGTTATGTAGTTTTTGTTTTAGGGCGCTGTGAGTGACACCATGTCAGGTTTCCATTTTTACCAAGTAAGTGCCTGATAAATCGCACTTACTGCCCGTCATAGGATCAAACAACGAGCAATACGCACGCCATTGTTCAGCTGTGTACCTAGAGAATGTGCATAGTTATTCAATGCTATGACGGGCAGGAAGTGCGATTTATCAGGCACTGACTTGGTAAAAATTGACAAACATGGGAACCTGACATGGTGTCACTCACATCGCCCTCAAACAAAAAATTCACGACTAAATGACCGTTCTTGGTATCGTTTTTTCATTGGAAAAGACACCCTATCCGATGGACATAATCATTGTGTAACTATATTTTGGGAAGTGCCCCGTTCCGTTTTTTTGGGGGCCACCCGAAAAAACAGTGCAAATCTATAATTAATGTATGTGTGAGAATATACATATTGTCACAATTAAGAAGCTGCATTTACCTTTGTACTCTTGATTATAATAAAAAGAGCGACATTTCGCCAATTCTCGAAACGATAGGATTCTAGTAACTTACGGTTGTCATTGTTATGACTAACTTTTATACAAATTTGGAAAATTAGTAATATTTTTCCACACAAACCTACATTGAAATCGACGATTTTTAAGGCACATATGTGACCTTACACCACAAAACGACCGTTATGTCGCCATGGTAATTGTCTGTTATTAGCTGATATAGCCAAATTTTGTTGAAAATATGAAATTCAGGATTTTGGTATTTTCTGAATGAGGGTATCATAATCTACCTTTTGTAAAATTTTGAGCGTCAGAAATCATGTTTAAATATGATTTTTTAATCAAATAAATATGATCAGATTACAGTGCTTGAATGGACGCCGATCTTTGAAACGGCCTGTTTTCTCCCTAACTTTAAAACTGATTCAGCCATGTTTTCCAATCTTGGCTGCTCATTTTGAGAGGGTTCGCCTTAGTCTAAATATGACAAATTATATACCATTTTAAAGGTATTTACTTCTACTTTATGTTCATGTAAAAATTAGCACAATCATTTTCCCCGACTTATTGGTCGTTTTGTGGTGTGAGGTCACATATGCACTGTTGAAATTGAATGTAGTTTTCTTTTTTCAAGAAATGGCGCCCACAAATGTAAAATTAAAACTACACATTAAATCCGTCACTTTGACGAATCAGGTGATACGTATGTACCCTAAATGAGTCCTTTGCCCCTTGACCTTAATTCATACAGTTAATAAATCATTTTCATTACTTCAACCTATTTTTAGCTTATCATAATCTATCCATGTGTCAAAGTTCAACTTCGCATCCGTTGAGAGTTACAGAGATACTGCAAATTACCATCTTGACCGTTGACCCTAATTTTCACAATGAAGACACACTATAAGTACATCATATTTCACACATTTGTTTAGCTCCTCCAGACCTTTCAATGGCTCAACGAATAGCTACGCACACCCCCCACCCTCTAAAAAAAAAAAATCTCCGGACACCCCCCCCCCCCCCCCCCCCCCCTCCCTTCGTAAAAATTATACGGACACCCGCCCCTCGAAAAATGTCTACGGACATCTTCTCCGGACACTCCCCCCCCCCCCCCCCCCCCCACAATGACAATTTTTGACTGACACCCCCCGTACCGACACGTCCCCCCCCTCGAGGTTGTTGACGGAGACCCCCACCCCCCCCCCCCGATCTATACGCCCGTGAATTCTACCAAGTAAGACCGAAACTGAAACTATCTTCATCATCAATCATCATCTCTAATGGAGTGGTCACACGACACTTGCGACGACCTGCAACAGCCTGCAACAAGACAATAGAATTTATGAAGGGCCGATCATGTTCGAAATAACTAGACGTTACAACAGAATGCAAATATCGCAATAAATTCGGTCTAATTCCCAATTAGAGCCATAAATAGTTTTTGTGTATTACATTTCGGCTAAAATAAACCTTACATGTGATTTATCGTGCTTAATAAGCATTATAAACCCGGTTTTGGGTTGTTGATCAAACAATAGCACGACCGGTCACGTGGAACGCATGCGCCGTGTGTTCTCTTGCGACGGCAGGTTCCCATCGCAAGTCCCGTCGCAAGGTTTTGGACATAAAAAAAAAAAAAAAAAAATCGGTTCAAAATCCGTTGCGATCAAAACAATAGAAGAGAGAGAGAGAGCATGCGGTGATTGCTGTTATTGCGGTGGCTGCAGCTCACCCTATTGTCCTATTGAAATTGTATCCATGGCAAATATTCATGGTTTGGTAGACAATACTTAATCCTGAATACTTCAGGCAAGTCTCATCCATGCGGTAATTGCGGTGACCTATTGAAATTGTATCCACGGCAACGATGTATTGTTTGGTAGACAATGATTTATCCTGAATACTCCTGGCAAGCGTCTAGATATTTCTGCTTTTCATCAAAAGTTATTTATTCTCATTACACACCCTCACCATTGAAAGGGAGGTATTCAACCGACAGAATTGTATTGTCATGATTGGGATCGGCATCTACATGACAACGAAGGGGGGGGGGGGGGGGTCTCGGCTCTTGCGCTCTTGGGCCCAAGATTCTTCTTCATGTCCCACAGTTATTATTTTTGTTGTTTTTCTACCTTGTTTACCGCGGTCATTTATATTTGGCCCATTGGGGGTCTTTGTATGAGCCAAAAGCCAAAAGCTTGCACCACGTCCTATGTTTATATTTTGCAACATTTGTCTTTGATATGGCTCCATACTCGGGCTAATTTCATATAAGCTTGGTGCACCAATAGGGTAGCCCACCGCTAGCATGCTCCTCGGGGAGTAGAGGATGTGTACAATGCGGGTCTGACGCTTAGAGGCTATTAGGCGCTATATAAATACAAACTACTATTATTATTAATTATTATTAAATAATATTATTGTTATAATTATCAATATTACTATTAGAATTATTATTATTATAAGGAGTAGTAGTAGTAGTAGTAGTAGTAGTAGTAGTAGTAGTAGTAGTAGTAGTAGTAGTAGTAGTAGTAGTAGTAGTAGTAGTAGTAGTAGTAGTAGTAGTAGTATTCCATAATTTGTGCATCAAGACCATATCAATATAAAAGCAGAGAGATATTAACGCTCATCCTTGAAATGCGGAACATTTTGTGAGTGTTTATATTGTATATCTGCAGTGCGTTTGTACAGGGCGGTGATGTATTACAGACCTTGGCAAAATCTGCCTTCCATATGTGCACGTGACCAAATCGCAAGCTGTTGCAGGTCGTCGCAAGTCCGTGTGACCACTCCATAAAGGCCCAGTCCCATACTGACGATTTTCACGGCGACTCGCAACGATTTACTAGAACGAATCGACTCGATTTAGCCACGATTTAACAACGAATTAGGAAAAATTGTACGGCGACTCAAGGCGAATATTCGTTCTTCGTCGTTGTTCGACGAGTCAGTTCGTCCTTCTTTTGTATTTAACCATTGCGGTAGAAAAATCGTGGCAGAAAAAAGTTGCGGTCCCATATTGGCGATTTTTACGGCGGCTCGCAACAAATTTTCGTTCGTGGAGAAAATCGCTTGAGTCGTCGCGAGTCGTTGTAATTCTTTCCTCGAACCGTTACGCATCGCAAAGAACGCCATTAATCGTGTTAGCACAACGATGGTTTTGAACCGGTTCAAAACTATCGCCACGTCGCGACGATTTCCTCACATTCTTGTTATGGAACAATCGAACAGTGCGCAGTATGAACAATGGGACTTGTTTGAGTCAGTTCCATGGGCGATCTGTCATTGATACCATTCAACAGGGAGATGATATATTCATTCACCCCCCCCCCCCCCCCCCCTCTCGTGATGAATAGGTATTACGTAAGTCTCTACGTCCATGGTCAGTTCGAAACGGAAAGCGGCGATCTTCACGACGAAGCTATACGAGTCGCAACGAATTGCAACGACGTGGAACGACGTGACACGATTATGCAACGGTAAATACAATAGTTTTTGGTGAAAATTGTCGTGGCGATTGTTTTGAACAGTTGACGACGGCGATTTTGGCTCCGCTTTCACGATTTTCTTCACGATGCGCAACGGTTTTGGGGGAAGAACCAATACGATGTAACACGATGCAACACGACCTTAGCGATTTTCTCGACGAATGTCAAATCGTTGCGAATCGCCGTGAAAATCGTCAGTATGGGACTGGGCCTTTAGTGAATCACAAGTACTCGTCGTCCTAGTTATTCTTTATGTTCCAAACACTTTGAATAACTATTCTAAACTAAACTAGGCATTGTGTACATTTACCACACAATCAAGTTGCACTTACTATACAGTGATGTCTTTCTACAACACGAACTAATATACTACATGGGCCTGATAATAAGACTACACCCTGTCAATATCAGACCTATAATAGGACGTCAGACATACAACAGATCTGCGAATTGGTTTCGATCGCCCCACTCGCAGTTACTAAACCATTTTCATACCAATGGAAGTCTATGAACTATATACAAATGCTTCATACATCAGACATAATTATTCGCTACATAATTATTATTAACAGAATAACCATAAAGAATAATACAATATTCTCTGGCTCATTGAAAAGAATGACTAGTCTGGCACCTGCTTGGATTGTATATACCACAATCCTCCCTTGAAGAACCGTGGCTTTTTATTCAGTCTACGGGACAAGAATAAGAAGAGAGAAAATATCCTCAGTATTGTCACTAATACTGTGTTATCACATTATGAACAACATTGTAGTACAAGACATATCATTTATTCCTGTCCTTTCGGCATCGCTTACTGCCTCATAAAACTTAACCTGTTATTTGTTAACTTTCCAAAAATGACTACATACTTATCAAAGGCAACAAGCTAATTTGCATATTTTTTGTTTGCTTTCATATTTCCTTCACAATCTTTGCCCTAAAGCATGTTTACTACACTCTTCTCAAGTGATTAAACATTCTTACCATAAAGACTAATACTAATAAGCATCTACATGTTTGTGTATATGCCCTAAACTGGTTTCATTATTATCTACTCAGTATAGCTAAATCTCATCATTATCTTGAAATCTCACTACTTTTCCAGTCCACTGAACATTAGTCATAAAACACTGAGCCTCAAATACTAATATAGTAATAATCTCTGCATGATATGCAGCTATAAACCTTACATTTGTGACCAATAAACAAATCCCCAAATCAATATTTATAATTACCACTTATTGTATCCTAATTTAAATCCACAGCTTTTGTTTATCATTCAGTGAACCCCCTTTAAATATGTGTCTCAACAAATTCACCAAATTCCTTCAATGTATTTACACAATTTACACATAACCTGTAAATTGCTGTTCTTTCTATAAACATCAAAATATGTCATTCCTTTAATTGTGCCCTTTATCATAATTTCAAACCAGTTAACCCCTTCAGTACCATGGCATGGAAAGGCAATCTAGCCTGCACACACTTGGGATCAAATCGGACTGACATGGTTAACTCTGCCTGAACGATAACTTCGTTTACAATTTTAAAATTTCTACAAAATTAGTAAGCAATGAAAACCAGACAAATTGTTGCATGCAATATAAGACACTAAATATGATGAATAGTCCCTGAAAATTTGAGCACAATCGGTCGAGAAATAAGAAAACTATGGCTCTTTGAAAAAAGCCATGTATTTCTTCGAGTGACTTAAATCGGCAACGCACTCTGGCAAAGTTGTGGACAACTCCCCATACATTTTGTACACAAAATTTCAATTCTGTTCAATTTTCTAAAAATGTATGTTTACCCTTCGTTTGAGTTCAACATATGTTTTGTAGAATGCTTTTATATATAACATATAATGAGTTGGGGGAATGTAAAAATGTGACTATGAAGAAAACTGTAAAGATGGGAACATTTGTGCACAAAACATATGGGGAGTAGTCCACACACTTCTCAGATAGCGTAGCCAATTTGAGTTCCCCATAGGAATAAATGGACATCTTCAAATAGTCGTAGTTTTCTTGTTTCTTGCCAGAATATGTTCTAACTTTCAGAGATTATTCCTCTATTCTTAATCTATTACAGACTAGGAAAGCAACGTTTTGCTTGGGTTTCATTGCCCTTTAATGAGTAAATCTCTACCTTTACTATTTTGTATGCAAACTATACCTTTATAATTTATCTTTCATTCATATAGCTCAATTATTTCTCCAATTTAACGTATTAACTCAACCGAGTCAATCACAAATGCATTATAAATGCGCATTCCTTGAACCAAGCTTCTCACCGTGGCATGCGTTTCGTGCACACAAAACTTTCACTTGAACGGAATAATTTTACGTTCATAATTTCAACATTACATATAACATTTTCCATTTTAACTGAATCTAATAACACTTACTTCTCTGGCAGGATAAACCAGCAACTCTTAACATCAATGATTCCCTCACGAAGTCATTTAAGAAAAACTGCTGCAAACAGATGGACAAACATGTCCGCTTTGCAGTCACATGGCTCTCTGAAAAAGAAAAGAAAAAATCTATGGTGTCTTTAAAGAGCCTCATAAATGAATGGTGTCTTCAAAGAAACTTTGCAATAATTAAAGAAATTACGTTTCCATCGAAACATTCTCAATATTCACCAAGTTATACAAATACAGTATCTAAAACCTTTGACAAACTCTTCTCTCTCGCTCATAATACTCGTACCATTCATTTAACAAGATATATGGGTAAAATACCAATGTAATGTATTACTTTGAAATGTGTACCTTAACAATATAATAATTAACATATGTAATGTTACTTTTTATAACAAACATGCATACAAGTCATAAGTCATATAAGCAATACATGGGAATCCATGCACAGTATACTGATCCAAACTTCTTGATAATCTGAAGCATAATAATAGATAATCAAATAATCATCGCCACCATCATAAACACTTATAACATAGATGGCTTGCAACGAACAGTCACGTATAACGTTTACGTTCACGTTTTGCTCCTTTTCGTGAAACATGTAACCCAAGTCTACGAAGTGTTGGGTTACGTGACCCAACAGTTTGTTGATATAATATATTAGACCGGGGCCAAGAGCATTTATCTAGTTGAAGAGAGACAAAAGGTTTCATAGTCTCATCATGTTAGTATGTGGCCAAGGGTCGATGAAATGAATTGCTGCCGGGTCACATCCTGTACCGTAAACATAGTGGCACAAAAGGGGGGGGGGGGGGGGGGGGGCAACAAACGCATTTATTTAGTTGAACACCGTCAAGGACAAAAGTTGGTGGATATCGTTCCTTAGGGGGTACCTATTATGAAAACAGCAATGCCAGTAATTTTATCCTATACGGGGCCATATACAGCAGCCCCAAAGTACCCCAGCCACGTGGTGTTATTTAGCTGAAAAGAGACATGGCTAATTTATTTTAATGGACATATTTCACAACAGAGACAACCAAAACACCAATGACAGCAATTTTTATCCTGTACGGGGGGCCAGACAGTAGCCATGAAGGGCAAACGGAAGAGGACCGGCGGTCAGGTTATAGTCTCAGAATGCAATTTAGTGCTGGTGTTTTGGTTATCTCTGTTGTGAAATACTTCCATTGTAAAAGAAATTAGCCATGTCTTTTTCAGCTAAATAACACCACGTGGGTGGGGCACTTTGGGCCTGCTGTCTAGGGCCCCGGACATGATACAATACAATACAATACAATACTATTTCTTATATAGCGCTAAATACAAACATGTTTCATAGCGCTTTACATTTAGGGAATTAAATACATTATAATACATTTAATACATGAAATACAATTGAATACATAACACAAAAATAAACATGCAAATATGCATAAAAGATTGCTGCATATTTACTTATCAAACAAGTGGGTCTTAAGTAGTTTTTTGAAGGAATCTAATGAGGTTGCTAGTCGGATAGAGAGAGGGAGATCATTCCACATACGTGGAGCATACATACAAAATGAGTTGTCGCCGGATTTAGAATGGGATCTAGGAAATTTGGAGCATTGTAATGTCAGAGTTTGAGCGGAGACCAGGTCTAGAATTACGAAATGATAGGAGAGAGCGAAGATAGCTAGGGATGTTATTTTGAAGGCATTTATATACGATGGTTACAATTTTGAACAATACACGTTTACTGATGGGGAGCCAATGTAATTCATTTAACAGAGGGGTAACATGTTCGTATTTCTTAACCTTAAAAATGAGTTTTGCTGCACGGTTTTGTACTCGCTGAAGACGTTGCATGTCGCTTGATCGGATACTATGTAGGAGTGAGTTGGCGTAATCGAGTTTGGATGAAATTAGGGCTCGGGTAGCATGCTCACATGCTTGTTGGGTGATATGTGGTCGTATGCGGGATATGTTGGAGAGCTAAAAATGGAGTCCACGACATAGTGAAGAAACATGTTTATCCATTTTCAGGGATGAGTCATATGTGACGCCAAGAATCTTAGCTGAAGATACAGAAGGAACTGATGTGTCTGATAAAATTACTGACATTGCTGTTTTAATAATAGGTACCCCCTAAGGAACGATATCCACCAACTGTTGTCCATGACGGTATTCAACTAAATAAATGCGTTTTTTGCCCGCCCCCCCCCCCCCCCCCCCTTGTTTGTGCCCCCTAGGCTTACGGTACAGGATGTGACCTGGCAGCAATTCATTTAATTGACCCTTGGCCACATACTCACATGATGAGACCATAAAACCTTTTGTCTCTCTACAACTAGATAAAAAGCTCTGGGCCCCCGGTCTATTAAGGCATTTTGTTTATATATTGAAAACATTAATGTACATTTTTTTAATAGAGCTTGTGCACAGAGTATCCGTTGATGCTGTATTATTTTCTCCCAGTATTGTAATTGTAAAATTGTATTTTCATTAAAGTATGTTGTGATTGCTCCTTAGGTGTACAGATTTGTTTAAACTACGCAGAAGAAAAACGTATTCATAACAAATTTTGTAAAAGAAACTTGTAAGAAAAAACACGTTTTGGCACAAAGCTGGAGCTGTTCTGTTTGTATATACAAGTGTTGCCAATGTGCACATTTGTGCGCATTTTGAATTAATTTCAACATTTTCAAGAAATTTATTGTTTATATATGTGAAAAATATGTTTTTAAAATGGTTTATTTTTCTATAATTATATGAGGAAACTGCCAGAAATGAAAGACACGCAAGAGTTGTATGTGAGTTTGGTCGACTCAGAAAAACAGGTACTATATCCATTATTTTGATACTTATTATAATGCCCAGAGAATGTTTAAAGGGTACCACCACCCAACAAAATTGTTCTTATAAATAACAGGTAACATTTTTAGTAGTCCATTTCACCCAAAGGTTCTGAAAAATATGTTTACACAGAAAACTGTATATTTTGAAAAAAGCATCACCATGCATACTGCAACATGTGTTCATAGGTGTTCAAACAGATGGACAAACATGTCCGCTTTGCAGTCACATGGCTCTCTGAAAAAGAAAAGAAAAAATCTATGGTGTCTTTAAAGAGCCTCATAAATGAATGGTGTCTTCAAAGAAACTTTGCAATAATTAAAGAAATTACGTTTCCATCGAAACATTCTCAATATTCACCAAGTTATACAAATATCTATAACCTTTGACAAACTCTTCTCTCTCGCTCATAATACTAGTACCATTCATTTAACAAGATATATGGGTAAAATACCAATGTAATGTATTACTTTGAAATGTGTACCTTAACAATATAATAATTAACATATGTAATGTTACTTTTTATAACAAACATGCATACAAGTCATAAGTCATATAAGCAATACATGGGAATCCATGCACATGCTGATCCAAATTTCTTGATAATCTGAAGCATAATAATAGATAATCAAATAATCATCGCCACCATCATAAACACTTATAACATAGATGGCTTGCAACGAACAGTCACGTATAACGTTTACGTTCACGTTTTGCTCCTTTTCGTGAAACATGTAACCCAAGTCTACGAAGTGTTGGGTTACGTGACCCAACAGTTTGTTGATATAATATATTAGACCGGGGCCCAGAGCATTTATCTAGTTGAAGAGAGACAAAAGGTTTCATAGTCTCATCATGTTAGTATGTGGCCAAGGGTCGATGAAATGAATTGCTGCCGGGTCACATCCTGTACTGTAAACATAGTGGCACAAAGGGGGGGGGGGGGGGGGGGGGGCAACAAACGCATTTATTTAGTTGAACACCGTCAAGGACAAAAGTTGGTGGATATCGTTCCTTAGGGGGTACCTATTATGAAAACAGCAATGCCAGTAATTTTATCCTATACGGGGCCATATACAGCAGCCCCAAAGTACCCCAGCCACGTGGTGTTATTTAGCTGAAAAGAGACATGGCTAATTTATTTTAATGGACATATTTCACAACAGAGACAACCAAAACACCAATGACAGCAATTTTTATCCTGTACGGGGGGCCAGACAGTAGCCATGAAGGGCAAACGGAAGAGGACCGGCGGTCAGGTTATAGTCTCAGAATGCAATTTAGTGCTGGTGTTTTGGTTATCTCTGTTGTGAAATACTTCCATTGTAAAAGAAATTAGCCATGTCTTTTTCAGCTAAATAACACCACGTGGGTGGGGCACTTTGGGGCTGCTGTCTAGGGCCCCGGATATGATAAAATTACTGACATTGCTGTTTTAATAATAGGTACCCCCTAAGGAACGATATCCACCAACTGTTGTCCATGACGGTATTCAACTAAATAAATGCGTTTTTTGCCCCCCCCCCCCTTGTTTGTGCCCCCTAGGCTTACGGTACAGGATGTGACCTGGCAGCAATTCATTTAATTGACCATTGGCCACATACTCACATGATGAGACCATAAAACCTTTTGTCTCTCTACAACTAGATAAAAAGCTCTGGGCCCCCGGTCTATTAAGGCATTTTGTTTATATATTGAAAACATTAATGTACATCTTTTTTAATAGAGCTTGTGCACAGAGTATCCGTTGATGCTGTATTATTTTCTCCCAGTATTGTAATTGTAAAATTGTATTTTCATTAAAGAATGTTGTGATTGCTCCTTAGGTGTACAGATTTGTTTAAACTACGCAGAAGAAAAACTTATTTATAACAAATTTTGTAAAAGAAACTTGTAAGAAAAAACACGTTTTGGCACAAAGCTAGAGCTGTTATGTTTGTATATACAAGTGTTGCCAATGTGCACATTTGTGCGCATTTTGAATTAATTTCAACATTTTCAAGAAATCTATTGTTTATATAAGTGAAAAATATGTTTTTAAAATGGTTTATTTTTCTATAATTATATGAGGAAACTGCCAGAAATGAAAGACACGCAAGAGTTGTATGTAAGTTTGGTCGACTCAGAAAAACAGGTACTATATCCATTATTTTGATACTTATTATAATGCCCAGAGAATGTTTAAAGGGTACCACCACCCAACAAAATTGTTCTTATAAATAACAGGTAACATTTTTAGTAGTCCATTTCACCCAAAGGTTCTGAAAAATATGTTTACACAGAAAAATGTATATTTTGAAAAAAGCATCACCATGCATACTGCAACATGTGTTCATAGGTCTGCAGACGAAAACTACCTTATGTCTAGGACGAACGATGCGTGATTCTTATGTCTCCAAATACACTCAGCAAAAAAAGAAAGTAAACACTTTTTCAAGTTCATATTTTTCATATAAGATTTTATAAAAAACAAATAAATTATACATCAAATTAAAGGATATTCAATTGTTTTTCAACCTGGTAGGAGAATACAAAGTGAAACTTGACGCATGAGTGAACACATTCATTTGTCTGTTCCAAGATGCAAAAGTAAAAATTGAAAAAATTGCAAACAAAATATAAAAAGTCATATTACACAGAAAACACGATAAAGGTTTGCATGGTTCATTGCACTTGAACCAGAGATCAAGGTGCTCGCCATGTGTCAACACAAACCATAAGAAATCGACTCCATGCTCAAGGGATCAAATCAAGAAAAGCAGCAAAACCCCGCTTTCACACTTGCACACAGAAAAGCAAGACTACAATGGGCAAGGAACCACGTGATATGGACAAGGGCTGAATGGCGCCGAGTACTCTTCACAGATGAGTCCCGTTTCTGTCTGCAACACAACAACGGCAGAATTCGTGTTTGGAGGAGGAGGAGGAGGAGGAATGAGCGCTTCAAGGATGTCTGTGTCAAGGAAGTGCAGCAAGGACACGGAGGGAGTATCATGGTATGAAACATCACGGATGAGGACCGTACAGAGATGGTCATCCTCAACAGCAACTTGAATGCGGAACGGTACATCAATGACGTTCTCCAACCCGATGTAGTGCCATTTGTGGAGAGGAATCCGAAGACCATCTTCATGGACGATAACGCACGTCCTCATCGCGCTCGAGTTGTCCATCAGTTTTTGGAGGAGTACAACATCGAGCGAATGGATACCTGGCCAGCCTGCTCGCCCTATATGAACCCTATCGAAGCAATATGGGACCAACTATGGAAGGCCGTAGATGGGCGCATCCGGCCTGGTGACACCCTTCAAGACCTGGGTCGGTACCTGACCGAGGAGTGGAGAAACCTACCACAGAAGAGAGTACACAGAGTGATATCCAGCATGCACCGTCGATGAAATGAGCTGTTTAACAGTTATGGTGGCCCAACAATATATTGACTTTAAAGAAAGAAAGAAAGAAAGAAACAATGCAATGAAAGAAAGATACTGACTCTAAACAAACAAAGATTACTCTTTTTAATAATTTTCTTTTCAAGTGCAATGAACCATGCAAACCTTTATCGTGTTTTGTTTCACTTTTCTGTGCAATACGACTCTTGATATTTTTCTCCAATTTTGCAATTTTTACTTTTGCACCTTGGAGCAGACAAATGAATGTATTCACTCATGTATAAAGTTTCAATTTGTATTCACCTACCAGGTTGAAAAGCAATTAAATATCATTTCATTTGATATATAATTTATTTGTTTTTTACAATATCTTATATGTAAAATATGAACTTGAAAAAGTGTTTACTTTCTTTTTTGCTGAGTGTATATGCTTGAATAGAATTGGCGCTCTCGCAAACATTTAACGCGTACGGAACCACGAAGCCTTAATCGTTCCGTAAGTAGTGGTAATTAATTGCATTGTTTACGAAATACACAAGCCTTTGCAAAATGTGGGGCATTTAGTAGATATAACACAATTGTACCAAAACATATAATTATGTGTTCAGGCCCGTAATCGGGGGGGGGGGGGGGGGGGGGGGTTAGGTGAGTGCGTACTCACCCCCACAAATTTAGGTCCACTTTTTGTCAGTCTCGGGTCCACGTTTTTTTTTTGTATTGCTCTCGGCCTCGGCAGCAACATTTTTTGGGGACAGATATAATGGTCTCGGTTTCGGCCTCGTTCGGTCTCAGTCCTGTTTTTGTAAATTACGCACCCCCAACCCTTGAAACATCCTGAGTACGTGCCCGGTGTTGTTCTTTGCCTGGTGGTCCCGTTTAAAGGTAGTGTAACACATTT
>JBAMJV010004767.1:20000-49212 GCA_037951105.1 Echinarachnius parma | reverse complement strand
AGAGCATTAAAGGGCAATGAAACCCAAGCAAAATGTTGCTTTCATAGTCTTGAAGAGATTAAGAAGAATAATCTCTGAAAGTTAGAGCATAATCGGGTAAGAAACAAGAAAACTACGGCTCTTTGAAGATGTCCATTTATTCCTATGGGGAACTCAAATTGGCAACGCACTCTGATAAGTGTGTGGACAACTCCCCATATGTTTTGTACACAAATGTTCCCATTTTTACAGTTTTCTTCATAGTCAAATTTTTCCATTCCCCCAACTCATGATATGTTATGTATAAAAGCATTCTACAAAACATATGTTGAACTCGAACGAAGGGTAAACATAAATTTTGAGAAAATTGAACAAAACTGAAATTTTGTGTACAAAATGTATGGGGAGTTGTCCACAACTTTGCCAGAGTGCGTTGCCAATTTGAGTCACTCAAAGAAATACATGGCTCTTTTCAAAGAGCCATAGTTTTCTTATTTCTTGACCGATTGTGCTCAAATTTTCAGAGACTATTCATTATATTTAGTGTCTTATAGTGCATACAACAATTTGTCTGGATTTCATTGTCCTTTAAAGGGACAGCCCATCTTTTGCAAGACAAATTTCAAAAGTTGCAAGGTTATTGTCTTATATGAAAGAAAATAACATTTAATAGCATGCCTGAAAAAATTAGGGCTTGAAATCTCTTTTTCGTGGAGTTATAGACCTTAATCTAATAAACCATCGTCCAACGGTTAATTGTGCATTAAACGTGTAATCACCCGTCGAGAAAGTTCGCTCACGGATTCCATGGAGTGCCACAGCGCTATGCGTGACCCCTATGTGACCCGCGTTAGCTACGTGACCTGCGCACAAATAACAATGGGTAAGCGGTTACTAAACAAAATAACCAAACCCTGCTTAAACTGACTACATGTAATTATATATTCTTCATTTTTTATATCTTTTTCCGTGGCATACCTTTGCAAATGTCGGCTTCACAATACCTTTACAAGAATAAGTACAATATTGTTGTAATATTATGCTAAATCAGTTAAACTCCTTTATTGACCGATATATAGTTTGATGGAGGGACGCATTCATTTTTTATTCGTAGAATCCAAATTACAGGGCTGTTCGATCTGATTTTTTGTGTGTGTGTTACATTCATCCCCATTCGTCAACTGGAAACTGTTCAGACGTTTTGTAAAAGAGGACCTGTCCCTTTAAAATAAACATTTACTCACTGTATAACAGAAACAGCCACACCCTGGACAGCATTTGTATGCATGATTTATTTGTTTTCTTGTTTCTTGTTTGTATCACATGTTGGCCATCATTCAACCATTCCCATGTTAAAATCATAATTTAATTTTCCTCTAGATGGATTTGACATTACCTCCTGACGTGCCAAGTCCGCATTTTTACGAGTTACAATACATACAAATGCCATAGAGCATTACAATCCCTGGCACGTTAAGAGTTAAACATGCCCCCTTCCAGATTCTGTAATCCTCATAGACTGCATACATAGCCCTCTAGGTTCAGTAGGTAAAGGGAGAAAATCAATATTTACTCACTGTAGAACAGAAGCAGCCACACCCTGGACAGCACTTGTGCTCCAGCATCTTCACTCTGTCAGCAAATAAATAGTAATACCAAATTATATATTAATATTTTGAAAATGTGCAGCAGGGAATCAATTGCATCACATGACTAACATGTTAACCCATCAAGGACGGTGTCCCACATACATGTATGTTTGAGTTGGTAGTCCTACACTTCAGCAATAAGATAAAAAGTTATATGAGGTATACAATAAGAAAGAGCATACATTTCTCTATTTTTAGAGCTGCATTTTGTTACTCTACCTGCTCTAGTTATTTTGTAATGAATTTTATTATTTCGTAGATCGCTATAATTTAGGAAAATCCTCAAACACATTGTGATATTTTAAAAGCAGATTTCGGTGTTCAAATTGGCAACTTTGCGGCAAAGTCACTTCGTATTTGTCTTAAATTGTAATTACTAAATATTTTCCACCTATTTTTATGTCATTAAAAGGTCAAAACAAATTAGGAGTTGCCAATTGGTAGAGGAAAACATTGATCAATTTTGCCTTAAAGGGCATCAGGCGTGGGGATGCTACATAGCGGTCGCCATTTTGAACTGGGTTAGTTTGCGCGCACCGCATGACACTGAGCTAACGTGCATTACGCACCGTGCGCAACGCGTATGCAAGATGGCACCGCGCATCTCATTTGACGAATCTGAACTACCTTTAAAATAGCTCTCATCCTTGATGGGTAGAGTAGCAATTTGTCCAGTTCAATCACCACTGCATTTCAAATCACCATGATTAAACAGTTTACTACTGAATGTTGAATAACACATGTTTAGCAATCTACCATTCAATTATCTTAGTTATTCAAACAAAGTGAGACCAGGAAGTTGATATTAAATTCCAACTTGAGTTAATTCATTAATTTATACCCGTTTGATATATATTTTTAGACACTACAATATCTATCATAAATGATCTCTTATCTCATACAGGTGGTAAAACAAGTTCTGACTGACCAGCACAACTCTTCTCTTCTTTTCTTTATTTTGTTCTTTTATTGTTTTTTTGCTCTCCATTTTTTCTCTTTCAAGATAGATAAGACACAATTACCCCTGGGAACCAAATGTTTTACAAGCTTTGCTTATTTTTGGTTCCCCCATATTTCACGTTCTGTTAATTACAAACAAATTTTTGATTATGAAATATTTATTGTATACTAGTATACAAGTCTGTGTATTTTAAATTGTATTTCGTTTATGATATATATTGTTTGTTTGTATATTTACTTGTTAAACAAATTATTTGTGAAATATGGAAATAAATTCAAATTAAAATCAACTCAAACTTGTACGGATCTATGCACATGAAATATAACAACTTACCTGTGGTCAGGACAAAGGGCCCGGTATGGGATACGGGTTGAAGGTCTTAGCACGGTCATGGACTCTACCTTGTTACCACATACTGCAACCTGTGTAGGGAATAAACACAAGATATTTACAGTGGAACCTAAATATTAAGCACTCAGATATATCTAACTCTAACACTTTTTTTTTGTAGTACACAAATTAATAAATTATCTATGAATTGTAAATGGCCTAATGGCCTGGTCAGATATCAACGGATAGCGGAAACGTATGCCCAATTAATAGACAATTTGCGAAATTTAAAATATCTGGTGATGAAAGTCGTCTCCATTGCTTCATGTACCGGACAAGGAACGGACAAGAAACGCATAGAACGGATGGAAAATTTAGCTCTCCGTTTGACATACGTTTGCACAATCCATTGTAGCAAGACAAAAAGTGCAACTGAGATCTCTACTTCCGAATCATCTGTCGGCACTATCAAGAGAAGCCTTTTACAATGTACACATTTTCCATTATTAACCCTCTTTTTCTGTAGTAAACAGAACATCAACTTAAATTAATATTCTGTTTGTGTACATAATGAGACAACGTAGATGCTACAGATTATTTTCAAGGTGAAAAGTCATATTGATGTGTCTGTACTTACATTTCCTTTGACAACTTCTAGGGCCTCGCATGTTGATGCTACCACAGTGGCCGGTCTCTCCTGTTCCATCTTACAGCAACATAGAGGCGGCTCCAGCTGTACAATCAGGACAGATGGCAAGCAAAATTACTAACATTTGGTTCTAGACAATAGAT
This sequence comes from Echinarachnius parma, assembly GCA_037951105.1. NCBI lineage: Eukaryota > Metazoa > Echinodermata > Echinoidea > Clypeasteroida > Echinarachniidae > Echinarachnius > Echinarachnius parma. Next base: position 45,501 of record JBAMJV010004767.1, on the reverse strand, counting down.
ACAATGACAATATCTTGAAATATCAAACACTCCTTTACAAAAGATATCCGTATTCCTCTTTTTCTCAGAAGTTTGTTGTAAATTGTTGCTACCACAGTGGCGGGTCTCTCATGTTCCATCTTACAGCAACACAGAGGCGGCTCCAGCTGTACAACCATGCAAGATACCAAGCAAAACATTTGTTACTAAACAGCCTTTTGGATCACATAACAATGCATTGAAGATGAAATCACTTCTTTACAGAGAGATAGTGTTGCAGACAATCTACAGTAGTTGGTTGCAACGTAGTGGCTACCACAGTGGCTGGCTTCTCCTGCTCCATCTTACAGCAACATAGAGGCGGCTCCAGCTGTACAACCAGGGCCCCGTTGCAGAAAGAGATACAATCGATTGTAAGTTGCAATTAATCGTAAGTCAGATCACGTGTTCTAGATGCGCAAATCTGATTGGTTGAAACGCGTAAATTTTCTGACTTACGATCAATCGTAACTTACAATCGATTGTATCTCTTTCTGCAACGGGGCCCTGGAAAGATACCAAGCAAAATTACTAACATTTTGTTCTAGACAATAGATACAATGACAATATCTTGAAATATCAAACACTCCTTTACAAAAGATATCCGTATTCCTCTTTTTCTGAGAAGTTTGTTGTAAATGGTTGCTACCACAGTGGCTTGCTACCACAGTGGCGGGTTTCTCCTGCATGGCGTTATATTCATGGCGGGAACCGGGGGTCTCAGATTTTTTAAGAGGGGCACAGACAAAGAATAAATGAATTTAAAAATACATAATTAAATATATGCATAAATTAATTTACATTTTCTCTGGTTCGCATAGTTACTTACCCCTCGTCTTGGGTTGTCTCCAGCGGCATCTGGCAGGGTGAGGTGGACAGGAGTTTGCTTACCTGAGAATCAAAGACACAAGAAGCAATACAAATAATCATGCCTTTTTTGAAAGTTGTATCAGTTTCCATGATGAGGAGTCCTGGAAAGGACTGTTGGTTATTTTTTCTTGAGCTTTTAGTCACGGGGGTCTACAGGGGGAACAATCAGTTTATTGTAGGGAAGGGTAGGGTAGGGTAGGACAGATTGATAGGAAGGGGCTAGACATTTCAAACAGTTTGTCCATTCTTTTGTCAGGAGTGGCACTACAAGTAATGTTTGCAATCACCACTGACCTGCTGGCCTGGGCCAGTTCACAAATGTGAGAATATCATAGAACATACAGGAATTAGACATTTTGTTTGATATAAAAAATAATTGAACTGAATTTACACTAAAACGATGGAAATACAATGTCAGGTTGCATGCATACATTTATTCATCTCACTTTTGAGTGAGTAGCTGTGATCCTCGTCCGAGACGTTGGAGGGCGAACTGTCTCCTCGTCGCACCTTCTTCCTCCCAGCATCGTTGCTGCTCTCGGACTGGAGATCGGTCGAATCTGATAGAGAAAGAATGATCACAAGTTTATTATACAGTAAAACTTCATTATAATAAGGACCTTGAGACCACAAAAAAATACCTTGTTTATAATTTTGTTTTTGCAAGTTATTAAAAGTTGATAATGCCACCAACTATTGTGATAAGCCTCTAAAGTGACAGTTTTAGCTTAACAGATCAGAAAATGGCAAGAAACTTATTTGAATTTAAGAAATTACTATTAAAAAGGAGCATGACAGACGAGACAAGATTAAAACATTGATAATTATCTTCATAACATATTTTTTACAAAGATTGAACTAATGTAAAGATAATATGCTTAAGTTAACAAACATAAAGTTGACCCAAAACCAGTCACAGGTTTTTGCTAGGAATTAATCAATCATTACAAAAACAAAATACAAGAGAATATAAGAATGTTTGCCTAAAAGCCCTGTCTCATCAGAAGTTTGTGCCAAGACAACTGCAACAATGACAACTAACCAAATTGAATTTTCCAGACTTGGCAAACAAATTACATGTACTTGTCCCCACATTTATGTTTATGGACTTTGGAATTATAAGGTTTTTTTAATCCAGTTTCAATTGAAAACTAGACTTTGTGTGTAGCCCCCCTGGTTCCCGTAGGCAGGGGTTAACCAGGGCTCAACACTCGCAGTGAAATTGCACTTTGGGCCAGCAAAACTTTTAAAAAGTCGTATTTTTGGGGCCCGGGCAAGCAGATAGCAAATAGGGAAGAAATCATTTCACTGGCCCAACCAGGCCACCAGTAAAAAAGGTGAGTGTGGAGCCCTAGATTAACGTGGAGACCTACCAGAGTCTGAGATGGCCTTTGGCATCCTCTTCCTCTTGGAGCGCTGCCCAAAGTGTGTCTGCCTCTTCTGCCTCGTACTCCTCTTGGGAGGTGCTGCCTTGTTGAACGCCATTCTCTCTGGAACCACAGACCCATTGGCAATGACGACGACTGAACCTGCGTTGCCGAAAGGAAAGTCAGCCATGGGTGCCGATGATGATCCTGCTTGTGACATCTGAGATTCAGCCACTGCTCCAACGACAGGCTCAACCCTTGCTCGGCTAGATGAGGGGTCAACACCAGATGGACCCGGAAGGGTTCTGCTCGGGCGGTCTTTGGAAGGGGCAGCTGAGAACATGGATGCCCTGGCTTTGGTGTGAGTGGTGACTGGGCCTCTGGACATCGCAGCAACCGATGGGACAGCATCTACTGTTGCCGAGGAGGAGGATGCAGTTTCCATGGGAATTGCTTGTCCACTTGATGCGGAGGTTGGCTGAGTGGCAGCAGTGTTCAATGAATTAGGTTTGCCCTTGGCTGATGGTACAGGTTGTTCCTTTGTATCTTTAGAAGTCCTGGCACTACTCACTCGCTTGTCTGCCTTTTCACCAGTCTTAGAACTCTGAAGTGACTTGTGAGCACGTTGATTTGACGTGCTTACTGCTGCTGGAATGATCTGCGAAAGATCAGAGTTCCCTTGATTGTTTGAAGCACTTCCTGATGACACAGTTGCAGGGGTAGCTTGTGGAGCTGAGAGCTCATCCCGAAGGATAGGTGCTATCTCAAAAGCGTCTTCACTCATTGCTCGCGGGGAATCAGGGAGCATCACGATGTACTCGTCATCCATGCTTCCATCGTCATCATCATCATCTGAGTCCATGCCTCTGGCTTTATGGGCGGGGAAGGATTTTCTTGCCTTCATGATCCTGGCAGGACTTGGTCCCCCTACGACAGGGGGATGTGCCCCTCCTTCTGTCTGAACGTGGAGCGGTTGCATCCCTGGGGCCGTTTCCTGAGATCCACTGCTCTCTGCTCCACCAACCGAGGCATCCATCTCCTGTGGTTTCTCTTTTCCCTTTCCTGGAAGATTCTCCTTCGTCCCTCCTGCATCTCCAGACTGCTTTCCAGACTTCTTGTTTCCCTCGCTTCCGCTCTTTGCTCCATCTTCATCGGCGCTTCCTTCCGAGTCCTTGGCAAGCTTCGAGAGCACCCTCCTGGCTGACTTGCGTCTGCGACCTTGCTCACTATCGCTGTCGCTGGCACGGTCTTCGATCGGCTTCAGTAGAGGGAGAGGAGCCTCTTGCTCTTTGCCACCCTCTCCAGGAGCCGACGGGGTTTCAGCCGACTTGGCAGCTTCTGGAATCTTTGTTATCACTTCTCCCTGCAAAGAACCAATAAAAACAAACAAGAAAACAATTAACCTAAGTAAGTACATGCATGCATGGGATAGAATGTAAGGGATAGCAATGTAATATAGCCAGGGCTCCACACTTACTTTTTTTGTCAGTTGCCCAGTGAGGCCAGTGAAATAATTTCTTCCCCATTTCTGGTGGCCCGATAGAAAAATGTACTGGCCTGATAAATTTTATTTCATGAGTAAAAAGTTTTTACTATTCAAAATATCACCCTTTCCTGATCAAACCTGTGATTGTAGATGAAGCATTACATGGAAGAAAACAAGATTTTTCTCATTTTGTCAATGTCCGGTTGAAAATCTGCTTGCCCGATCGGGCCACCGAAATATGGCTTTTCTACATTTTTGCTGGCCCGAAGTGCAATTTCACTGGCCCCGGGCCAGCGGGCCAGCGCGAGTGTCGAGCCCTGATATAGCAAACTAGCAAAGTATCAGTTCTGAATTAAAGGGATAGTTGAGTTCTGGTAAAGAGAGTAGTTTGGGTCAAACTGAATTTTAGTAACCGTAACCAAAACCTGCACCATTACATTACAAACTAATAGTTATAACTTGACCATGCTTGAAAGGAATACACAATTACAAATGACTAAGTAAAAAGCCTGTTATCATAAAAAAAAGAGCTGTTCAACCTCAAGAGGACGCTCTCTAAAAACTCATTGGTTTCAACCATTTTAAATAAAATATTGTGCATGTGATGGTTTTTTTAAATTAGTGATTAGATTGAGAGATAGTCAACAACTATTAAAAAACTTCTTTTAAAAATTGTTGAAAAGAGGAAGCATTTAACAAAATTTGTTTAACCGTTGGTTCAAAATTATTGAATAATTGTGGGGCCCCACATGTATTACGAATGGTTACGTTTATGGATATTTCAGCCGTTTCTGAACCAATTTTGAACAAAGTTATTCTGTCATTAAAGGGATCTAGTAACTTTGTTGACATGTGCAGAAAGGTGATGAATGGTTGATGCAATGTATATTGTTGTTATCCAGGGTAATGTCCACAGGGTATTGTGTGAAAATTTCAAGTCAAATGGACATTGCATGGCCAAGTAATGAGCGAAAATGCAAAGTGATATTCACTAACTCACTCACTCACTTTGTACACGGTTTCAAAACTCCCGGGGAGTTTTTCTTATCTGAATACTTTGATCGTACATATCTTTGTAACGAAAGGGAAATTTGAAAAACCGAAACCCGTCCCATGATTTTATTCTTAATACGAATACAACAAGGTATGAGGGAACCGCTAGAATGAAAATTTTATTTTGGGGATTTGGACAATGTTACCCAGTACCTTTAAAATATTATGCTCTTTCAAATTTGACACTGAGTTTTTCATTATCTCACACAAACATTATGTGTAGCGCCCTCTATACCAAAACTCAACTATCCCTTTCAGTTAACAGGTTTTGGTTAACCGTAACAGGTCAATCAAATTAATTTAGAGCTCTACAGAAACTCAAGTAGTACTTGGTAGTTAAAGTGTAGTTCGAAGTAAAAGAAGACGTAGAAGACATAGTGGTAGTAGTGAAGTAGTACTAATTTAATAGTAGTTGTGGTCGTTTCTGATTAATAATTATCATCCCCTTCTTTTCCTTCACCCTCCTCTCAAACTTGTTTACTCGCACTTTTTTTCTTACTTTCTGTTTTCCTCTACCTCTCTCTAACTCCCCCCTCTCCTTGTCTCACAGCTGTTGTTAAGTTTAATTTTGAATACTTATAATACAATTGTTTGTTAGTATACTAGTGGTAGTGCCAGCAGCAGCAGCAGCAGCAGCAGCAGTAGCAGTAGCAGTAGCAATAGTAGTAGTAGTAGAAGATGATTAAATAGTTGTTTTGTTGTAAGTATAGATCCATGCTAAATGGCAGTAGAATATTTAAATAAACTAGCTAAAACAAGTTTACTCATTGAAATAAATAACAAAATTAAATTAAAATTCACATCTCATAAGGATATATATTCACCTAATCACAAAATTAAAAAACATTGTTTTGAATACACATTACAGCCAAATGCTCGTTTTGGGAAAATTATCGGAAATAACTTTATTAGCCAAACTAATTGAAAGTATTGTTGAAATAGCATAAAAGGTGGCGTGTGTGGAAAAATCTGAACCTTAGTATCTTTAAATGCAGAAATATCAGTTGAAACGTTGATGAAAGCCGCTGACATTGAGCCTAAATTCACCGTCAGTTTGGCCCATATACGCTCGTTTGTGCGATACACTCATGCGTAACCATTGTGTCGCATTTGCCATAGGATTAGCACGCAGTGCACAAGGGTGCATATCAACATACAACCGTTGACAGTATCAATTTAAAGTAAATGAGTTTTTATAATTCACCAAATATATCAACTAGTAGGCGGTTTCCAGGCCAAATTTGTATCATCCTGTATTAGTGAAAACATATATTCTTTCAGTGATTGGTAATAAAGAGCGTACATTTAATTTTTTGTGTGTGGGGCGTTTCCCATTACTGGCATTTGCCTTTAAGTTCTTAGAAAAGAAGTAAAATGAAAATATTTCCCCAAAAAGCAAACTTGTTTAATTTATTATTGTTATTATGTAAGACGAGGTGACCATATTGATGAACAAGTATTATACTACAGTCAAACCTGTCTTAGCAGGCACCTGTCTATAGCAGCCAACCTGCCTATAGTGGTCACTCAAAGTGATCCCTTGCAGAGAAAAACAGTGTAATTGAACCTGTCTATTATAATAGAGGTCACCTGTCTACAGTGGCCACATTTCTTGTCTCCCTTGGGTGGCCACTATAGACAGGTTTGACTGTATTTGGAAACACTAAACAGTATCATGTAAATTTGTATTTTGTATTGCTTACATTCTATGAAGTATATAGTTTTTCACTTTGATTGTAGAAGTTTACAATGTACAATAAATGGTTCATATAGATGAGAAATTAATACTGTCTGTACATGTAGATAAAATTAGGAAAACATGTTTCCCTTGAATAAAGAAATGGAAATTGCACACAAAAACAAAACAATTAAACAGCCATTATTGGTGTTCTAATGGAATTGTAATTGTGAATATATATATAAAACACTAATTATCCAAAAGTGCAAAGTTACATACATTCTCCATAACATTCATGTTTAACACAAGTGAGATCAACAATGAATATTCATACATTGTAAACACTCATGCATAAATTTGCATACATACCACATAGCTATAAGCCTTTCCTCTAGTCTTCATGTTAACGCCTCATAAACAAAAATAATCCAGAAGCAAGAATAATCATAGACCCATCTGCGTTCAAGCGTAGCATACAAATAGAAGCTCACAAGACCAAAGCCATATGGTAATACTTTGTAAATAAGTGAAATTATACCAGCACAGAGAAGCCACAGATGCTGTGTTTAGTGTGTATGATAAAGCTGGGCCTAAAAACCCCTCTAGTGGCGCGACAATTACAATAGCTCATTTCATGTGTGTATTGACCTGTGTGCTACACACATGTACACACACTACGGAGTTAGATTATAGTACCGGTACTTCTATTATTACACACCAATGCAGGGATACGCACACACAAATTCATTGATTTACGCACAGTGCATTTAATGCCCTAACACACACTTCGTGCATGCAGATTTCCATTGAGGACTAGACTGTGCATCACTGGAATACTACAGACTTCCACCGTACACACACACAACTAGCTTCCCTTGGCTCACATGCATACTGCATAACCCTGGAACAAAGAGGACAGGGAAGTTGCCAATTTGAGGGGCTGATCACTACTGCTAACTGGCCACTAGGGTTTCCTCTTGAAGTTTCTCATTAGCGTTTGCCTCGAAAGATGCGGCAGATGGATATTTATTGTGTCAAAGTCTTCTAGAACACTTACTTTTGACAACATGTTGCCCTCTTATCCAATTACTGATCATTTCAGTCACATACATACATGTATAAGGGGGTGGAAATATCATGCAAACTACTGAACAGCTCAAAAACAGCCATAACTGGTTCAAAATCGTTAATGACTAGAGTTTAGGAAACACCTTTATAGAGTATTTGTTATCTTCATCATAATTTCATTTGCATTTGATTTATGATTCTTATCAATGTAAATGTTTAACCCATTCAAACAATGTACAAGCCAAGGGCCAAGGGCTCAACTTTTGTGTTGGCCCAGGTGCCAATGGCCACTATTAAAGGGCAATGCAACTCAAGAATAGAGTTTATCCTACTTTATACATCGTTATATGCCTGTTTATTATATATAACATTACTCCGACTCAGATTTCTGCTTTGGGAGATATATGTGAAAACTCTATCGGGTTTACCACTATTCATGCGAACACTGGAGGCCGCCATTATTAGGTGTGTGCAGACTTACGGTCAGTGATATGCCCTAATGCATTTCTATAGCACCTATTGAAACTATTGTCTGAATACTTGTAGATGCTTTGACGAGTCTGCAAATCAGTGAAAAGCTCGCGTTACGTTTTGAGACTCGATCGAGAGAAGATTGTGCATTCATTCGACAATAAGATTTTTCGTATTTGTTGAGGCAAATAATGAAATTGGAATTATGAAAATGGTGTCTGCAAATATGGGAAAATTGTCATGAATTTATTGATTTTACACATGGTGGTATGATCTCATCAAAATTTACGCCGGTCGCAAGTAGTTGGAGATAAAATTTACGCAACGGCTGGGCGAGAACCCCGATTTGAATAGTCAAATTATTCTTTCCAAACGGTTCCGTACAGTTCAGGGGTGTGAGAGCAAGATTGAAAAAAAAAATCTGAAAAAATCTGAAATGAAAAGTGTGCGCGAAGTCCCTTACCTTAGGCCGCGCTGCGCCGGGGTTCAAGGCTCGATGCAGCCGTGTCACTCGGCGGTGTGCATGCTGGCGGTGTGCATGCATGCTAGCGCTATGGGTATAGGCGCGCGTTCGTTCAGGTGTGCGATTTCCGCATATTGCTAAATACGAAATTGAACGTACACTGTAGCACTCGATATGTCATCAAAAATATGCTAAACCATTGAGTGCTAATACTCAAAATAATCGGAAATTAAAAATAATCGGAAATTAGAAATTAAAAATAGCGGAAAATGAAGATTACTGTTTGAGGTAAAATGTCGGAATTCCGCAGAAAATCGGAGGTCTCACACCCCCGACAGTTACAATATGGCTCTAAAAAGTAGCCCCCTTTTTTCAAAAGTAGCCCCCACTTTTCTTAAAGTAGCCCCTTGGTTTTTTGAGGCAATGGAAAAGTAACCCCCATAAAAAAAGTTAATTCCTACGTTGTTTCATATTGATGCAACAATTTGGCCACCTGAATCTAAACTCTACTAAAGGCAAGCCCTGATGTAGTGACATGCATCTCTATAGAATTAATACCAGAGTACATTCAAAACCCGTCCTGAATAAAGCATTAAGTATACATGTATGAAGAGAAAATCCATGTATGATCCTTTACATTTCTACCATAAACATCACATAGTACACTGATTTGTAACCCCTTTTGCAGGCCTCCAAACTAACTTTCTGAGATTTTCAAATCATATACATGTACATGTATGCCCAAACAGAAAATTTACTTGCCCTTTATAAAAACAACATGATGAAACAGAGAAAATTAATTGTGCTAGGTAGCTTGTTTTGCCTGTACAATGCTTCTCATTGTTTCTAGATGATATTGTATAGATGACAGAACAACATTTTTCTCTCAAGAGTGGAACGGAAATGTTACTTGCCCGATTTGGCATCCAAACTGGACCGTCATTATACTTGTATTATTTTGAACTTGCCCTGGGAAATCAGGCAATTGCTAGTGTTGAGCCCTGCATTATTTACTATAAACGTTGTTATTTTTGTGCGATTATTATTTCGCGCTGAGTAACACAAAAACCCATTTGCGGCTTTTTAATTTTGCGGCCGAGCAAGTGTTCACACGCATTGCACATTGTGCATTTTTATTTGCGGACGCCGACTTCAGCGCGAAATCCACGAAAATTAATGCACCGTGAACATTACCTGTTACAGTATTCATTTATTGGTTCATTGATATTGTATGAAAGTGTATTGTCCATGTACGCTGCCCGACATCAATTTGTCACTTGCGCTGGGCAATCAGTCAAGTACTAGTGTTGAGCCCTGCTTTAGTGCTACAGAAGTGAATCAGAATTGTTATGTAACAGGGCAATTGTCTTTTAACAATTCATGATTCAGAGTAGAAAGGATGGATACATGTGACCGGCTCTGGCAAAACCAGCAACTTTGACACAAAATGTAAAATTGAGCTTTTGATATGATGTTGTCGTGTGGATGTTTCTCTTTATTTTGAGACCATTTTTATGCAGATCGGACAAAAATTGATGAAGTTATGATTTTTAAAATTATTTTTCTTATTCTGCTAAAATAATTGAGGTTAAAGGAGGGGTTCGGACGATTTCCAGCATTTACCAATCAAAGAAGCAATATTTGTTCAACATATTGCCTTTGTCCCAACGAAAAAAGACCAACTGGATCATTCACAATCACTTTGGGACTAAATAAGGTAACAGTTCTTGATCGAATCTGCCGCCAGTGGGATCTATCCCAGCATGCAATTTTTGTGACGTCGATGCCTCACTTTGCTGCCAATACAAAGCAAAGTGAGGCTGGCGCGTCACGCGACCACGTGATAAAAATCGGAAGCGTACAGAAAATAGACGATGAATATCAAAAATTGCAGACACAAAAGAATAGAGTATAAATCATCCTGAAAGGATTTTTTTTTAATAAAAATATATTACCAAAAATTGATGAGTAATTTTTTTAGATTCTGGTACATTAATTTTGAAATCGTCCGAACCATCCCTTTAAAAGGTATGGTGACAAGAAAACTGCCTCAAAATTGTGTTTTACTGTATCTAAGGTAGATTTTCATGAAGATTACTAATAAAAACATATTTTCCACATGGGAAAACCCGGTAAAATAAAAAAATCAACTTGAAAATTCACTTTCGGAACCCCCGTAAAAAAACTGACACGGGCGAGAAAAAAAATGACGTCATCTTTGTGACGTCACATCAGGCAATCGCAGTTTAGCTCGGTCATAGACGTACACGCTGTGTGCAATACTCACGTTGACAGAGAGATATTATTTCCATTTGTTTCAATATTTGCCAACATTTGTTTAAGTTTATATCATGGACGATATACACTCAGAGGTGTAGCTGCATCCTGATACAATTCATTTTTTAGCAATTCTTAGGCATTTTCAGTTAAGCCTCAATTTATAAGCAAAAACGAGTTTGTTTTTCTAGCAAGTCATAGGCTCTGCATGTAAATCATGCACGTTCCTGCACGTTGCGGTCTGCTTGTGATGTCATGATCCGGGTTGCACGTGCGCACATTCCCGCTCTGCTATAAATAACTTTTTTAGGAGCATGGAACGCCAATGCGAAATAAAGCAAAAAAGTTGCATGAAATTTACCTTTTTTTTCCCAACTTAAGGATTTCTTTGAAAAAAAGAGTGTGGTATATCAATAAAGGCACATATTTAAAGCTATAAACCTGAATCAAAGCCGGGATTTCCCCTCTCCTTTAAAGGGATATAGTAACTTTGTTAACATTTGCAAAAAGTGATGAATGGTTGATAATATGTGTATTGTTGTCGTCTGATATGTCCACCGAGTAACGGGTGAACATTTCACGTTATATGGATATTATATATGGCCAAGTAATGAGCGTAAATGAAAAAATGATATTCACTCGCAACTCATTTCACTGTCTTTGAACAGTTATACCTTTTCCGTGAATTGATAATAACAAATCTGAACATTATTTTAAATCATAAATATCTTTTTTTAGAAAAACTGAAACATGTTCCATGCTATACAGTCGGCTCGCAGTTGCACCATAATTGCAAGGTTACATGATGTGACCGCTATACCACCATTGAAGATGATACTAACAAACAGCATGTTCCATGCGATCTAAATTGGTATGAATACTAATACAACAAGGTATGAGAGAACCACTAGAGTGCTACAAGTAATTTGTAGATTTAGACAATGATACAAGATCCTTTATACAAAATACAAATGGACTGCCTTGTCTAAGGGCAAATGTACACATGGGCAAGACTTAACCCACAACCCTTGGATAGAGTAAAAAATCTCTATTAACCTGTTGTTTACGGGAGCCAGGTGGGCAATGTACAAAGTCTATGGGGATTTCAGAATCTTAAAGGGAACCAGTTGACACTGTTCTAGATTTGCACTTACAGGAATTCATTTTTCATTTTAGGGGGCTACTTTTTCAATTGATGAATATCGCAAAATACTTAAAGGGTACCACCACCCAAAAATAATATTCTTATTAAAGAAAGGTAACATCTTTAGTATTCCATTCCATCAACAAGTTCACAAAAATATGTTTCCAGAAAAAAAGAAAAAAAAATTGGAAACGCATCACCATTCTAAAGCATGCGTTCATGCGGTCTGAATTACGCAGACTGCTATGTGTGCGGTGAATTGCAACGTGTGCAGAGCGAACGAATCGCCCGGGAATCTATTGTTTACAAACGTGCGCGTGAATAGCATTGGCGCACTCGCAAATGGTTGGCCCGTATGGAACCAGGAAATAGCAGTGGTTCCGTAAGTGGTGGAAATTAATTGCTTTGTTTATGAATTACACAACCCTTTGCAAAATGTTGGGCATCTATTTGATATCACAAAATGGTACCAAAACATATAATAATGTGTTGTTCTTTGCGTGGTGGTCCCCTTTAACATGATACCCTCTGGTAATTTTTGAAATATTAATCATTAAATCCAATAGAGCTACATCTGGTTTCTACAGTACAGGGCTCCCAAACTTTACCATTATATAGTTATCTTTGAAACATTAAAAGTGACTTAGTGCCCTTCTCATGTACTACTATACAGTGGTGAAGTGTGATGTCATAAATTATGTCATAAACATTTTTTTTTGAATTTTCAAATTTGGACTTCATTTTCAGAAAAAGCATAACAAATAATGTCCAAATACCGAAAATCATAAGAATAGGTTACGTATTGGCCGAGATATGCCCATCCGAATGATTGTTGTTGTCAATAGGCAATCAGTGTTATAGTGCACTGGTTCATAGTAAAATTAATTCGGATGGGCATATCTCAGCCAATACGTAACCTATACCTTTTATTTTCAGTATTTGGGCATTATTTGTTATGCTCTTTCTGAAAATGAAGTCCAAATTTGAAAATTCTAAAAAAGTGTTTTTATGACGTCATGGCTTCTGTACTCTATGACATACATTTTATTTTTAAAAACATGAACACAATTTATGCATTCTGTTACATGCAGAAATATGAAGACATAACATATCATGTCTACAGATGACATGACATGAGGCATGTAGATTGTAGTATAGGAAGGCACATACATGGTGTATCCAATGTCACACTCATACTGATATGGCGTGGCCATAGCATGTACATGTGTACCTTATGGCTTACCCACACACACACACACACACAAAACCACATATTATCGCTGTAATGGATGCCAACTATACAACACACAACAGCACACACTAGCTGCCCATTGATATAATCCCCATGCAATAGCAATGGGACAATAACTATTGATCAGAGATCAGACCAAAGGACATTGTTGCCAATTTGAAGAATGATCACTAACACTTGTTTAGATGGAGGTGCCCTATTAAATACTGAATGATCTATTGACTACACCTATTTTCAAATGGTAATATTAGATGCAATATACTGTACATGTACTGACATGTACATGTACATGCTGCAATTGATGCCGACTCTGTCATAAAGATACTTTGGTTCTTTTTGGAAAACAAAACAAAACGGAAGTCTTGTGCTTGGTTTTGAACCCGTCTGAAACTAAACTAACAGAGGACTTCCCCTCCAAGTGATTGCATATTTAAGAATTGTTGATTTCAATAATGTTTGTCCTTCCAGGGTGGGAAATATACAGGGGCTGAGGGTAATAGCCCAGTCACATATCAACGGATTGCGCAAACGGATGTCAAACGGAGAGCTAAATTTTCCATCCGTTCTATACGTTTCTTCTCCGTTCCTTGTCCGGTGATGTACGTTGTTCTATGTTTTGTACATGAAGCAATGGAGACGACTTTCATCACCGGATAATTTAATTTCGCAAATTGTCTATTCGTTGGGCATACGTTTCCAATATCCGTTGATATCTGACCGGGCCATTAGCCCGAGGGCGATTTTACCCCCCTGATTTTCAAAATAGCCCCCTGAAATCAGTAGATAGCCCCTTAAATTACCATATAGGGTATTATGTGAAATATTTTGTGATATCCATCAGATTGAAAAAGTAGCCCCCTAAAAATAATTCCTGCATTGTGTCCTCAAAGGGCCCTACAAGTATCTTTCTCCAAGCCATCCTTATTAACCCATTCAGGACAGGTACCCAAAATACTTAGGCTTGGGTCTATGGAAAATACAGGTTATACAGAAATCAATCAATCCTGGGCCCTGTTGCAGAAAGAGATCATCAGATGTAATCGATTATGAAGATGCAATTAATACAACCTTTCAAGTCGGATCATGTGACTAATGCGCCAATCTGATCGTACAAATGTGCATATTTGTTGCCATTAATTGCTAGTTATTCTGCCACCCTGGACTGGTTAGACAACATGGCTTAGTCATTGTCGGTTCAACAGCCAAACAAATGCAGAAGTGAAACAAAACTGCAGGGAAAATATCAAAATGTTCTTTAACTTCTTTTAGGGGGTTACTTTTCAAGCTTGCCTGCACGAAAATAAAACTCCAAAATTTGATTTGCATTGACTCTATGCTAATTGTTTGTTTGTTTGTTTTTGTTTTTTTTTTGGGGGGGGGGGGGGTCTTTTTTTACATCGCTCCAAGCCCTCAGGTATTTTTTCACTGCAATACTGAATTAAATTTAACCAAAAACCGCCCCTCTGTTTTGCAACAGATAACAGTTCTTGTAAATGAAATGACCGCAATACTACGGCACTAGTGGATTGCACTTGCAGAACTGTAGGGGTATGACGTCTTCTAGAGATTGAGCCCTTTTCAAATCTGATACAAGGGGAGCATTGATTGGTGTTATTTTATCATGAAATGTAAACACTTTTAATATAAATTGAATTGATGTAAAGTGCATTGAAAGTTGATGATTTTTTGTATAAATTGGCCGGATATATCGTTGGACGGGGCCCTGACGGGTTGTGGGGCGGGATTGAGTCGCCAGAGTCTATTTTATCTTACTATGGGAATAGTAAAGTTTTAAAGTATCGTTATGTCGTCATCGCCTTTCTCTCACAAAAACCCGCGGATTTCCGCGGGTACAACTAGTGAAATAAGATTAAAACAGCGCTACAGAGTACAGACAATTGAAAATTGATTCACCACCACAAAGCTCTTACTTATCAAATTTTGTTGGTTTGATCTCAATCAAGCAAATTAATGAATTTATATACATTTTAAGTCTTTTTGCTTTTTACTAATGAGAACATTGTACAGCTTCATGCAGTATGCTCTGGTATAACTACCACCAACACATCTTACAAACAAATCAGAATAAACAAAATAGAGCTAAACATAACACAAAAAGGAAACCCCTCAAAACAATACAATCAAATCACGGTTTCATCAATTCTGTTTTGAACAAAATATCTATCTATAGAGTTATGTGGCTGAATGATGTACATTTTAAGACAAACTGACCAAAATTCAAAGGTCACATGAACTTGCACATGCCTGTTGTTGTGAAGCACCACTGGTTGAATGCATTGATTAAAATGCTTTTTGAAATTCCATCCATTTTAATTTTTTTAATGGAACATACATGTGGTCAAATGCGTTTATTGTAGTGCCTAGTTACAGTTAACCCGATCACTACGGGACCGAGATTCTCGGTCCCCGTTGCGCCTACTCATATATGGGAACCGAGATTTCTCGGTCCGAGCAAGGGCTATATTAATTGCATAAAATACATGTATGCATCTTGTAAGTACAATATAATTTGGCTGAATACAAAGATTGAACCCTTGGCTACATGTATATCAAGTTTCCCCGACTCTAGTTGCGTGATTATTGTTTTATTACAATTTTATCATGGTAATACACAAGTCTAATTTCAGGATATTCGTATACAAACCCATACAAGCCAGAATCATAGTTTTCGCATAGAATTTCACTTCGCTGACCCTATACTATGCATATCGATCGCCTCTATTGTGTGAACTACTTGACCAGCGAACTCACGCTAGGTTGAATAGAAGCGAATTACAATGCATGGTCAACCAGATATCGATCGGTTCTTTTGTGCCGCGCCAGTGGGGTAATTCGACCGATCCGTAAATAATCTCGTATATAGCTATTGAAGCAGTATATCTATTGCCGTGGTAAAAGGGTTTAAAATATTAACAAATACAAAATTAAATACAAACAAAATGTATAACAAACACCTACAGTTGACTAAGTAACGAAATATGAGGCAGAAATCTTACAAGTACTTTCAAAATTTACAAAAGATGTTTTTAACAAGTTTTGATGATCTCTCTACATGTATAATCTAAGCCTGAGTCATGTCGGATATATTCGGAACCGGGTCTCCGATAAACTTTTACCGGTCAGGAACCGGTATCCCGATAAATTTTTACCGTCGAAACTCGGACGGGTAAAATCACGCAATTCGTGCAAGCATCGGCAAAAATGCACTGTTTGGGGCTTATATTGCTTTTTTTATATGCAAATAACATAAAAAATACTGAGGCTTTTATGAATTTACATATCAATCTTTACGGGAAAATAGTTACAGACTATCCAGAATTAACTCAGTTTTGCAAGAAAAGTATTTTTTCCGAAGTAAATTGGACCTAGAAATCGATCGGTTTGTAGCTAGCTAGCAGCAAGTTTTCGAGCAGTGTTTCATGCATATCGCTCGTATACTTTGCGTGCAGGTTACGGGTCTTTTTTCTTACGCGAGATCCTTCCGCGACGGAGCTATGTTAATTCATCCGCCATACGTTATACATGTAGCCGTTTTTTATCGATATTTTGCGTAATTGTTTTCATTGTTTTGGGGGCTCATTTAGTTGCTGTTCAGCTATCAAACGCCATGAAATCCTGTAAGTAGAATATCAAAACATTTGTAAAATGTTGCAAATGACCAAAATACGTATTTTGAGCCACTTTTGAATGCACTGGCTCATCAGCTGGATCATACGAAGATCCATCAGACAACTCCACTGGAGTATTGGACTACTTTGTGTGCACATCCGCACGAACCAAGAATTTCTCGAAAATAACACTCTTTAAAGTAAATGATATCAATTGCCCGTTTTTACTTGAATTCCGCTTATATTAAGTGATAATCTTAATTTCTTTTTTAACATTTTTTTATATTATTTTTTTTCGGGGCACCGTTACCGATATAACGAAACCGGGTCCCGATTGAAACGGTCGGTAACCGGTGTGATCGACCGAACCGACTCAGCCTTAATTTAATCCTTATTTTAACAATCTAAATGGTTTGAAACCAATGAGTTTTTAAAGAGCGCCCTCATTTTTAATGATATTAGGCTTTTTACTAAGTCATTTGTAATTTTCTTTACCTTTTGAGCATGGTAGAGTTATAACTATTAACTGTTATTGTGCAGGTATTGTGCTTTAATCTGATTTATTCATGTTTATCATTACAAAATTAAATGATTTAATTGAATTCAAGCATAATTAAGGGAAAACAACCACTGATTGTGTTCTGTTAGTGACACTGACCCATTTTGCGTAATAGTGCTAGCGCAGAGCGCGTATTGCGCTACCTTTCCATTATGGTTACGCATTAACCACTATGCAACAAACCCGCTAGTACATACACACGTGTAATTGAATGGGGAAAATAGTTATACGAACATTACACATACAGTGCAGTGGAGATGGGCACAGGTGTATGCATGCAAGTTAAAGGGACTTAACATTGTCCAAATCCTCAAAATCCAATTGGAATTCTAGCGGTTCCCTCATACCTTGTTGTATTCGTATTAACAATAAAAGCATTCCCTTTCGTTAAAAATATATCTCTGATTTAAGTATTCAGATGTCAAATTATCCAATGGACCATCAGAACCGTGTACAAGTTGAGTGCAATGAGTTGGTGAATACCACTTTGCATTTTTGCTCATTACTCGGCCATATAACATCCATTTAACTTGAAATTTTCACACAACACCCAGTGGACATATCGGATAACAACAATATACATTGTATTAACCACTCATCACTTTTTGCACATGAGTCAACAAAGTTACTAGATCCCTTTAATTGTTGAATGACGAATCACTGTCGCGACCACAAAGGACAGCGATGCAAAATGTGCACCATTTTAAGAATTTTAAACTTGAATACCGCCATGTTATGAAATGC
This sequence comes from Echinarachnius parma, assembly GCA_037951105.1. Classification (NCBI taxonomy): domain Eukaryota; kingdom Metazoa; phylum Echinodermata; class Echinoidea; order Clypeasteroida; family Echinarachniidae; genus Echinarachnius; species Echinarachnius parma. The sequence continues at coordinate 27,422 of JBAMJV010004767.1, read as the reverse complement.
ATCTCTAGAACATTTTTTGGAACTTATTGATATTCACAGGTAAAAATATTCAGTATATCTTTTTCAATTGCTCTTTGGGAGATTGGGCCATTTATTTTTCGCAAGCTAAAACAAGACCTCCGCTCACAGAGAGACTTTTATAACACGCATCTCTGTGGACATTTTGTTAACAAATCAATACGATCTCCCAGAGCCTGCTTTGTTTTGTTTTTATTGTTTGTTTGTTTTCTGAGTGGTCAATATTAATAAATTAGTGACCGCTCGTTCAACCAATCAGATCGCATGATTCCCGAAATGAGGTACAGTGTAGCCAAAAATTATTTGGACACCTTGAAAAAATCACTTTAAATGATTCTTGAACAAATTTTAAAGAAAATGTTTGGTAAAGAGCTGCCTAAAATTAATTGTATGTGTTTTACATTAGATGCTGCTTTGTTGAAATCAAGATCAAATATAAGCCCATTTTTGAAAAATTATCAAAATAATTGATTTTTGTGGTGCCAAAAATTATTTAGACACTTGGTCTTTGTTTATCTATTTTATTCAAACTGTCAATATGCAAACATATTCTGCTTCCCTTGACATTCTAGAGATTAATTAGTGGTACTTTGCAAACTACCCAGTATTATGAATGTAACCACATACTCGTTGACATGCATGAGTGCACAAAATGATATTTTTTCAAGTCATAAGCTGAGAGAGGTGTGTCACTGTTACACAAGAATCTGGCCGACATGGCATCATTCTTTCTCCCTCCCTAAGGTATTTGTTTGGACACCTTTGATATGAAAATGTTCTTCAGCAGTCATTTCGTAAATCCTTTGGCAGTTTAAGAAGCCTTAAACATGACTATACCTGCAAAGTAGCCTGTGAATTAAGGGGAAAAGTCACGTTCAACAAGAATTGTATCCAAATTAGATATGAAACTGTCTACTATACACAACAGAATACAGAGCTACAGAGAAAATAGTGCAAATATGAATCCAGAGGGATGGGGGTTGAAGAGGAGGATCAGTTTAACAGACAGACATGTACACCAAAGAGCTTGTATGATAAATCTGAAGTTGAAAGAGGTGGCACAGGCTACTGGAACCCAGGTCTACTATCACACAATTATGAACAAGCTTAAGTGCATGTGGGCTCCATGGCAGATTTTCTTGCAATAAGCCACTCATCATCAATAGGAACAGACATAAACATCTACAACTTTGCCAGAGAACTTGCTGACAAGCCTATAGGCATCTGGAAGTCAGTCATATGGTCCCAGGATCAGATGGTTGTCAGAGAATATGGCCCAATTCAGTAGATCAGTACAGCCTCCAGTGTCTTCCCTATAGCTGTAACCGATCATCGGATCGGCATGCCGATCCCGATCCAATCATGGTTGATCGGATCATTTTTGCCGATTTCCGATCATGCAGAAAAAATCGGGAAAAAAATCGGATCGGAAAAAAAAAAAAAAAAAAAAAAAAAAAAAAAAAAAAAAAATTCTTCTTTGAAAAATGATCCCCAAAAAACATATTTTAGGAATATAAATTAATACCAAAGCAACATATATCCATATGAATAAGCCCAAGGTAATCTTGTATGGGTATGCTTTCATTTAAAACTGATTACCTCTCCTTTCACAAAATTATTCGCGCCGATTCTGAGCTTAGTCCCATGTGATTCTGAAAGGTTACGCCAAATTGATCACATGGGACTAAGCTCAGAATCGGCGTGATTAATTTTGTAAAGCCAAAGGTAGAGGTAATCAGTTTGAAATGAAAGCATACCCATACAAGATTACCTTGGACTTATTAATATGGATATATGTTGCTTTGGTATTAATTTATATTCCCAAAATATGTTTTTAGGGATCATTTTCCAAAAAAAAAAAACGATTTTTTTTTTTTTTACCCATCCGATCCGATTGCTGCGATCCGATTTTCATTGATCAAATTTTGCCGATCCGATCAAACGATCCGATCATCAAGGTCATTACAGCACTAGTCTTCCCCCACTATGAATATGAGGATCCGAGTGTTTTAGTGTGGGGAAGCATGACACATGTCAATGGGGGCAATCTGCATTTCAACAAAGGCATTTTGCATGCTTAGAATGTACAAAAAGATAAGGACTATAATTTCACATAGAAGATCAAATTTGCTGGTAAATGATTGAACTTTGTTAGTTTTATCAACATGTTAGCAACCTAAATGATCCTACAAGGCAAATGCAGGTCTATCTTGCTACGAAAAATGTGAAAGTCATCCAGTAAAGCCTAGATACAAGGCCCATAAATCAATGAATAAAACAAATTGGGTATTAGATGGAATGGCAATACCAAAACCACCCACTAATGTACAGTGCCAAACAACAGTCAAAAAGACATGCTCCAACGGCTAATAGACCGCGCAAGTGCACATGGGACAGCCTCGACTGGTCCACCTGCATCAATCTTGGTGAGAACATGACCAGGAGGCTGTGTGCTGCGATTGCTGCACAAGGAGGACCAACCAAGTCCTGAACAGACCTGCAACACATGCCAAATTACCACTTGGTGATCAGATAGGTGTCCAAATAATTCTTGGTGACCTTAAAACTGGAAAAACTGTAAATAATATGAACGAAATGGCATGAAAATATAGCATTTTCATTTTTTCTAGAAGAATAGTAATGTGAGAATGCAGTTTAGGTAATGTGATTAGTAAATTGTTGTATAAACATGGTGTTATCCTTGTTAGTTTCGTATTTTTCAGAGTGTCCAAATAATTTTTGCTACACTGTATATGAAGCTTTTTGATGCAACATGTCAGGTTGAGTATGTACACTAGTACTATTTGGTCCCAGGTATCAACATTTGTGTAGTGGTGTACACATTTTTCATCTTTCATCTTAATGTTCGGAGTTCATTTTTCCTTACATTGGTTACTTATTTATTGTTACAAATCATCTGCCATTAACTGTGCACAGAGAACCATCACCATCATGTCACATAGACCAATAACAGCCTACAACACAGCATAGCCCTCTCTAGCATATAGCACAGCGTTTACGCTTTGGGAGACAACTCTTCAAGAATCGAGAATGTTAAAATTACCGATTACTGATTTACTGATTTTACAAGATGCAAGCTAAGCTAGTCAACCGGGTTAGCACCCTACTCTTTTTGAGAGGTTGACTAGGCTTTTAGCGCCCACGAGGTGCGACTGTCTCATACACGGGACCTTCATAGGCTTCATTTATCATCCTATCCGAGGGACAGTGTTGTCCATTAATCCTTTTTCAAGAATGCACAAATATAAAATCATTACTCCCCTTCCCCTGAAAAAGAATTAATAAAAATACATTGTTCATCTTCATTAGATGTCAGTCAATATACTTTTGTTTGACTCTTTCAATTTATTTGCCATTCTTGCAATAAATCTCATAATTCAAGAAAACACTGATATGAACAGAACAGTTTTTATACAAAAAAATAAAACATTTTACAAAATTGAGACACACTTCAAACACATTATTTACATCAAATTCACTATTTATCCAAGTCACACAACATAACTTTACTTAACTTGATAAACATGTTGGTTAATCACTCGATATATTCAACACTCGCATTTTCTCAAATTACAATTTATAAAAATGTACCTTTTTGACACTTCAGAATTTGTTTTTCTTCAAATAATACAAAAAATTAAAAACTCTTGTCTCGAAAACATAACTTTAAAAAAAAAATTACATTCTATTCTCATTCAATGATTGTTCATGTTGTTGATGCAACTTAATTCATAATTTGAATACCGGTATATCAAATGAGCAAGACAACTTCCAACAAGTTTTACAACTTTCGACTTAGTTTTCACTATAAATTGCACTCATCTGCAGTAGATAAACAGAGAGCAGTGCCAGTGCAGCAGCAAATAACATCAACGGCATGCTTTGTAGGCGTGCCCCCGTGTCTGCCCCGTGTGACCCTTCTGATGACGCGCTAAGGCTTACCTAGTCATTCGCCGCGTATGATTTTTATCAGGGCCTCTGCTCGCTCACACTTTATACACCATTGCACAATACACACACTGAAACCTGTGGCTTCGCGAGGCCGCGGCGAGGGGGCAAAAGCAGCACAAACTCGGCGTGCTCGCACGAGTTTCGAACAGATCAAAGTTGCAGTAACTCGACATTTTCTCACACACAACTGGATAACATTCAATATCACACCCATCACTGACACGATTAATGTCTAATCTACGAAAATCTCTACCAGTTTGCGCTAAGACACATGTATAAGAGTAAAATGCGGCATTTTGTGCCATTATTCGTCCTCACCTTTTCGTTCGTCGCCATGTTGAGCAGAGCGAGAGAGCTATCACGCATGCGCAGTTACTGATTTACTAAAAACTTCTTCAAAGTAGTTGCCTCCGATAGCAAGGTAGCTCTGGTGCAGGGGTGCATACAGTTTAATGGGCTGTACTCAATTTACTTTATTGTACAGTATAATTTTTCCAGTTTGTAAAATAGTTAATTAATAATGCCCTTCTATTTTACTTGAAATTCCTTGAAGAACTCCACTGTAAATACTAAAGTAGAAACGATGGGAAGGTGGAAACGAGATACGAAGCCACGAAGGTTACACTGATTTGTTAATTTTATTTTTTTTAAGCATCCATCGACAACCAGGGGCAACCAGGCTGGTCTGGTCTGAAATACCTGTCTTTTCAAATACTTGTTAGAAGATTTATGATATTCAAATGCTAGGGTATTATACTTTGAATTTTGAAATATGTAGGTTATATATTCAGGGTAGTGGTTATTTTTAATTAGTGTTATCATTATAATTGTTATTATTTTGTATTATTATTATTAATTTTGATATCACTATTATCATAATATTATTATTATTATAAATATTATTTATATTATTATTATTACATTTATTATTATTATTATAATTATCAATTTTATTATTATTAGTGTTATCATTATTGTTGTTTTTATTAATATTAGTAGTAGTATTATTTGTGTTATTATTCTTTTTTAATCATTGCATTATTGAAATGGAGTCAAATAAAAACCATCACAAAACACATAAACCTAGGTTACTTGTGCAACAAGTATAAGAGGTGTTACATACAATCATTAAATACAACATGCGAAACATGACATAGGGTGTAATTCGACGACACTCTGCGACTTATTTCATTTTTAGACAGGTTATTAAAGCATCCATTTGTGCATTATATCATTATAATACTCATAAAGTGAAATAAACCAAAATAATGACATAGTGTATTTGAAAATTGAGAGAGAACAGACTACTGTAATCATAAACATAAATTATTTTTAAAGTCAACTCATTCTATATTATATCATTATTATTAGTAGTATTATTAGTAATGTTAATATTATTATTATTATAATTTGTATTATTATTATCATTAGAATTGTTGTATTATTATTATTAGTATTATTATTTTTATGATTCTTACTATCGTTATTATTATTATTGTTTTTTATCATTATTATTATTATGATTATTTTTTTGGTATAGTTATTATTTTGTATTAATATTATTATAATTATTATTATTATCATTATCATTATTATTATTATTATTATTATTATTATTATTATTATTATTATTATTATTATTATTATCATGATTACTATTATCACTTGTATCACTCATACTGTAACTCTATGCTCAATATTGTATTTTATCTTTTAGACACAGAATCAACTTTGTTTGATCAAAATCGGTTCAGAAACAGCTGAAATCAGATTGGAATAAAATGTTGGGGCCCAACATTCTTCCAATAATTAAAGTGAAACCAGTAAAATGTCTAACTCCACGAAAATTACCTGGAGATTCCAAATTTTTCTTCCACCGTGTTGTTTGGCTTATGGTAAGAGAAGCCTAAAATAGGGTTAGATTTTTAAAAATGCCCCTTTAGTATGACGATATCTATCATTGATAATCATTCAGTTACCATCAGTAATACGTTATACAGTAATTCGTTGCAAGAGCTGAAGCAAATTTTCGTCTTTTTAACCAGGAAAGCAGTGTTCCTTTTCAATGAAACTCACACATCATTCGGACATATCTTACAATGATTATGATCATTATGGTATAGGATTGAAGTCTCAAAATGCAGTTTTGGGCAATATCTGACACTTTACAAGTGCACCTTTAAGAAAATATTTAAAAATCCTACACATGTTTGAAAATATATCAAAATGGTTTTTCAATGGTTTTTGACGAGCTCTCGTTTGAACTAATATTATAACCAAACATCACATTCACATTTTTGTTTTTATTAAACAATTGTTGAAACTTGATGTGTATGGAGGGCGCCTTCTAGTGTTAACAGCAATTTTGGGCTATGACGTCACTTGCCCTCTAGAGAATAAGAGAAAAATGTATGAAGCAACGCTATAGAAAAATATACTAGCTTTTGCAAATCGTTTACCTCAATGCTTCTTCGGTGAATAACTGTAAAATATAGGAACTAATGCCCCCTCAGCCCCCCCCCCCCCCCAACAAAAGAAATGCTCATGCAAACACACACACACGCACACACACTTTTTAAAAAAAGAAGATTTTTATTCCTCCAAATTATAAGCATATAACATTTACAATTGAATAAAACATGTCCAATGTTAACATCTTATTAATAAATGAGGAATATAACAATTACAGTTTAATGAAAGATAAAGAAGAAATTATTATCTAACATCATTACAAAAATAATACAAATCAAGTGTATATTCAATTCACAGAACCCATGAAATAAGCATAATGGAGGTTATAACAAAAGATAAAAACTAGACCCCGTTTACAGTGCAGGGCCGGGCCGAGCCGCGGCTCGGCCCGGCCTTAATTGCGGTACTCGGCCCCCCAATTTTGTGCGTTTACAGTGGCGGTCTCGGCCCCGTCTCGGCCCGGCCGCCCTTTCAATATCTTGTCGTAGTGGCGCTCTGCATGTAAACAAACCATTATTTTGGGGGCGCGCTGGGGTCACAGAACAAAGGCGCGTTATTTGCAATGAATTGTTTCCCAATTTGGTACCGCATTTGGCCCTGCGTGCGTTTACAGTGAGAAAAAGCGGGGCCGAGACGCGTCTCGGCCGCGGCCGAGACAACCTGGTCTCTCTGCTAAAACGGTAAATGCTATCATATCACCCATGCCATTAAAACGGTAAATAGTGTCAATTTAGGCCGTTTTATGGCACTATGCGCACGCGTACGCACGGACAATATACTTACGGACGCATTGCAATACAGGTCTACGCACCCCCACCTACCCCACCCTAGTAATGCAAGCAGCGATTGGTTGAATGCACGCATGCGCACTTGTCTAACTGGGTTTCGTTCTGCCGCGCTCTCATTGACCGCACAATATCGCCGCGACAGTACTAATACACGTACTAATAGTAGATCGAG